>JASDQU010010491.1:62171-76042 GCA_032191745.1 Picea mariana | reverse complement strand
TCAAAGGAAGTCTATAATCCTATTTTGACCATTTCTTAGAACTCTCGACTTTGAATTTTGGCCATACCGTCAGTGTATCTTAGAGTCACATGAAGCTATAGTCTTACCATGTACCTTGGTCTTACTTTCATTATGGGTAGGTAACCTTGTATCCAAAATATGACCTTTCCTCATTGTTTGCTGATTGGGGGGTTTCCCTTGTGTTCGACGACAATAAATCTATTCACATATTGGGATTCATGCACTGTCTTGGATTCCATTAGCCTTATTGGTGGTTTCCTCACCTTTGTCGATAATTTTCCTTATTGGATGTTACTGAGAGGGTCTCTTTCCTACACTACTTGCATATGGTGCATGCGAAGGATGCACAAAGTCATTGGTTCATGAAAATTCTATTCGTCCGAGCTTCTCCTAATCATCAAGATATTGCTTTATACCTCATGCTGAATGATGAGAGATTCCCTATTGATCTCCTTTCAGCAGGTCTCCTTCTATCGAATTCAAATCATCTATTTTGGAAATGAGACCTAGAGTCCTATGAGTACCTAGAGTCTTGTAGTCATCAGTGGCAGGTTCTCTCACCATCGACAGTTGGGAATACATCAATGTATCATGATCAATGGATTCTTCAAGTGTTTGACCTCAACACCCTTATTCACACTTGTAGAATGTACTCGGTGCCTTGATACCTACTTTCATTATCGGTGGTTTGTCTCGCATTTGTTAATGGTATACCTTAATGACTGGTACTCAAATAAAGTCTCATTTTGTTTGACTTAAACTCCTCTATTCACATGATGTAGACTTGCACCTTCAGTGGATAATGTAGAAGACCTCCAACTTATATTTTATCTAGATTTTATGATCAGAACGAAATGAATAAAGAATATTAAAATATGCTTAACATAGAATAATAGAGATACAATAAAATTGGTTTTCTATTCAATAAGGAAATAAGCTAAAAATGTAAAATGTAGTGGAAAACAAGCTTGTTGGAATGGTGGTGGCTTATCTCTAAGAAGAGATGTGACGACTGTGCTCATTCACAAGAATATGATTACAATAAGGATCTGAAGGCATTTTTACAATAAACAAGAATGTAAAAAGCCCTAGACATCCAAAAACCTAACCCTAGGAGATGAAGTGCCAAAAGTCATTATTATGAGGAAAATATCTCTATGGCTAGGGTGAACCACAACAGATGGAAATGACTGCATAAATCAACTCTCTTCTCAAGTATGCTATACAAAAAAATATGATAGCTAGACAAGATAAAAGGCATACCTTGTCTAGAAGTTCGATGAATTCCATCGTTGAGCACTCGACCCAAAGCAATATACCTGCAACTAGTCCTCAACAACCAAGCAAAGAAAGCATATGGTGATATTATATAATGTTAGCACATTCAATAGTATAATCCATTAATAAACATGACAAATAAGCCCATCGAATAATAATTGAATATATTTGAAAGATATCAATTGGATGGGAAAAGAGTATTTCTATTAATAAATGATCAACGAAAGTGAAAATGTTACAGACTTCTGTGTCGGCATGGTTCAGAACCGAGAAACTAAGTTCCTTCCAGCTGGGCCTCCACCAAAGGCAAGCTCATAATAGAGAAACAATGAGGTTCTCAATCAATAGGGGAAGATATTGGGGGTTGAACACTGTGTTCAGAATTAAACGACAAAGGGATATAGACTCAATATGAAGTAAATAATTTCTCCAAAGTAACTTTGCTCTCAAAGTTGAATTCTTTCTCCTCTTTACATAGCTCAGAATTGGCCCATTTATAGCCTTCAAAATGGAACTAAAGGGCCGAGTCAGAATATTTCCATTATATGGAAGGCCAAGGATCATAGATCTCCTATCGTGACATGGAAACCCGACATTAATTTTCATTTTTTGGCACAAATCCTGATGTACGCGGGATGTAGTGGAGCAACCTGCGTATACGCATGCTGTATAGTAGGCAAGATGTGTACATGTGGAAAAATATTTATTTTTCTCTCTGAATTTTATAAACAGGGAAGATAAGTCTGCATGGGTAAATGGAAAAGGGTCTTCTATGCAAGATTTCATAGGGTGAGGAAAAATTTTCTATAATAGTCAAGTGGGCCCCGTTTGGGTAAGCTAGTACATCAACTTCCCAAGGTCGTAACTTTTGCATACGATCTTCGTTTTAGGCACACGATAGGTCATTGGAAAGTTCTAACCAAGAAGAATGATTTTCTACTGGCCCAGGTCAATGTGTCAATCAATCACTTAGGCCCCAAATCCCCAAAAAACATCCTTTAGGGCCTCAAAACGGCCCCAGAAGTTTGGAACCCAAAAAACTGTCGAACAATTACCAAGGTGGAAAACTATTTTTTGAGTCATTGGAATAGGTGGGTGGAAATCGATATCCACTTGGATCAATCCTCCCTCCTTAGGAATCAATGGTATCCATTGCGGTGAGTTCCCCCATCAAATGAGGAAATTTATGCTGAATTTGGCCCCGGGTGAGCCACTTGCCTTGGTATAGGAGCTGCTATGCTTTGACAACTTGAAGTTGGATCCTTTGATGTCAAATACCCTTGATCTATGATCCAGTAGTGACCAGAGGCTCGACCAGAATGTGCTGAGGAATTGACTGTCATGGTCTAAGATAATGGTTTATGGGATCCCAAAATGTACCCATACTCATTCAAAGAAGTGCTTGGCAGTGGCTTCTGCTGTGATGTTATTCTTGCAGGCGGCTAGAATCGCCATCTTGGAAAAAATATCAACAACCACAAAACACAATAATTTCCTCTCTTAGTGGATGGGAGGCCCGACATGTAGTCCATTGAGATGGATTCCCATGGCTTGTTAGGAGTAGGCAGAGGGTGTACAAGCCCTGTTTCTTAGTGGTCATTTTGGAAATAGCATAGATGATGCAGGACCTGATATACTTGCTGACATCCTGTCGAAGTTTTGGCCAGTAGAAATGTTTCTGCAACATTGCCACTGTATTTTCAATGCCAAAGTGTCCTGCCACCTAACTGTACTAAGCTTCCCAAATCAGCTTCCCGCACTTGCTTGATGGAACATAGAGATGGATCAGATGACACAAAATCCCATCCTGAAGATGGAAATTTGTGACCACTATGCTGGCACCCAACATTTGGTAGGTGGTGGAGAATTCAGGGTCTATCTCGTAAAGGTGGGGCCGTCTGAAGGTCTTGTGGCCGCAAGAGTCCAACACCGTGGTGAGTACCACGACTAGAGGTCAACTGAGGAAATCAAAAAATCGGTTGGGACTTCCTGTTTTATACTTGATGTTGAGGTGGAACTGCTGTAAGTATCTGGACGACTTCTGATGGCGATCATTCTAAAATTTTCCATGGGTCTGCATGAACTATAGTGGCTTGTGATCAGTGTGGATGATTGTCTCCTTCCCAAGAATGTAATGTCTCCACTAACAACAAGCTTGCACAATGAAGTACATTTTTTTTTGTAAGTAGGGTACTTACAGACAACATCTGATGGTGTCTCACTATGATATGCCACAGGGTGGTCGTCTTGAGTGAGAACAACACCCACAACATAGTCTGAAGCATCTATCTTGATCTCAAAGGGATGTTGTAGGTCTGATAATAAAATTACTAGGGATGAGAACAAATTATTCTTCAAGTCATCGAAATCTTGTTGTTGGGACAAGCCCCACACAAATTTTTTGTTACTGCCACCCCTGGTTACTTGGATGAGGGCCCATGCTATATGAGAGAATCCCAACAAGATCCTACGATAGAAATTGGTAAGGCCCAAGAAGCTCCAAAGTTTAGTGAGTGTGGTTGGGGTTGGCCAGTCACGGATGACCTGGATATTGGTTGGATCCATATGCACACCATGTTTATCAATGATGTAGCTTAAGTAATGGACCCTGTCCATGCTAAAGGAGAATTTTTCCAAGTTTGAATACAGTCTGTGTTGTTGTAGGGTGTGCTGAAGCTGCTGAATATGCTGCAAGTGTTCCACCCAAGTTTTGTTGTAGATGAGGGTGTCATCCAGATAAATCACTACAAATGTATTGGTGAAATGTCATAGGATATCATCCATCATCCTCATAAAATTTGTTGGAGCATTTGTCAAGCCAAAGGGCATGACCAACCATTCAAAAAGACCTTCTTTTGACTTGAAGGTGGTGTTCCATACATCTTTCAATTCTATAGGGATATGGTGGTAGCCATACTTCAGATCAATCTTACTGAAGTATTTGGCCCCCATGAGATGATCAAGGAGGTCGTCGATTCAGGGAGTCGAGTACCAGTTTCGAACTGTGATTTTATTCAGGGCCCGATAATCAATGCAGATTCACCAGGTCCTGCCTTTCTTCTACACTGATACGATTGGGATCCCACAAGGTGATGACATGGGATGGATGTGCCCCTTGCGGAGCAGTTCTTGGATCTTCCTCTTGATCTTATAATTCTCTAACAGAGAGCGGTGGTAGAGTGGCCCATTGGGTAGTGGTTCTTCTAGAGCCATGCTCCTGGAGTCGGATCGATGGAATGCTTGACCTGGCAATGCAAAGGTAACTTGGCAGGAGAGGAGAAGATATCTGATTATTATTCCATGACCTTATCTAATTGATTCTGTTGTGTGGAGAGATCAGTCGTGGAGGCCCTGGATGTGGCTGCGATCTTTCATTCACTCTAAGAGAGAATCATTAAGAAGACAAATTTCTCGGTCACATATATGAACTTCTTGCATTGCTTGGCAGAGATCAAGGAAATAACACTAGGAGGGACTAGAAAATAACACTAGGAGGGACTACCTCGGGTATCCTGTACAACTTCATGTTCAAAGTAATAATAACACTACGATGCCCAGACTCATATACAACATGATGTTTTTTTGGCACAGGGGCAGACCCAGGGTTCAATGCTTCAACAATGCACCAACAAAACCCTAACTACTGGCCCTTTCGGAAACACCTACGAAGCAGGCGAAGTCTCACCCGAGGTAGAAGGAGGGGGGGTTACAGGACTCAAGTGTTTGTAACCAAGCTGGGACACAAATATGTGATAACAAAAATTTGCAGTGTATTATAGTAACACTTAGACGATGATATGCATTCGTTTATTATATTTAATAACATCGCAGGACATACCCTAATATAGATCGGTGTAGTAACAATAAAGGTTAAGAACTTCAACCACTTAGCACATAACATAAGGTTAGACAAGTGAGCATTAAGCAACAACAGATCTATCTATCATAAATAATAATCAAAGCACTGAGGACATTCATAAGATAAACAATACAACACAAAGCCAAACCAAGACAAAAGATATATGTGGTTCACCTCAGTGTGGGGCTATGTCCACCAACTACTTTGTCTTATTTATTATACTTCAATATCTTACATTCAATGAATCTTGTGCACTAAGCCACAAATTTGAGCTTCACATAGGATAGGAGATATGTGTACTGAGCACCAGATCCTCTTTCCAACTAGGTCAAGGCATAGAGCCAACTCTCTATCAATCACAGAGCCTTAAAACACATAGATTACTTCACACAAAGCTGTTCAATATACTTACACTTAGCTCCACAAGATTCTCCAACGATTCTACATTCTTACTTATTTATACTTTTACAATCCCTTACAATAAGGCATAGTCATGGGCAAACCCCATGGGCCAAAATCCCATAACCCATTACAAAAACCCTAGAGACCCCTTGCTAGGTCCACATAACTTGCAAAATAAGTGAGATCTGTGATCTAAGCTCCACCCGAGCGCTCCATCTTCGACCATCATGTCAAATTCCGAAAGTGGTCCAAACCTGACCCAGGTTTCCTCAAAACTTGGTTGAGGGCCAATAGGCCCCCAACAGTCACCTATGACTCATCTTGAGTCACTTAGGTCTGGGAAATATTTCTTCGAAGGCCTTGAGATTCACTCGAGCTACCTTGACTTATTGCTTCACCTAAGTCTCTTGCTCAATGAGCTCCTGGATCGTCTACTCTGTAATAGGCCGTTCCAGGTGCTATTCCACTACTGCAACCACTTGGTCCAATTGTGAGCCCTGTCCCTCAATGTATTCAAACATCATGTAGGCTTCGTCCTGCATAGGTTGAAGCTTCTACATGACTTCCATTACCTTGCCCTGGATGGAAGTAATATGTTGCTACACCGTACACTGCTCCTGGGATATTTTTATTCTTTCAACTTCGGTGAGTAGCTTCATCTGTTCCTGTATGGAGAATTTCTATTGTTGCACCTCTTGTAACTTCTCTTTCAGTTTCCTTAGCTCATGATCTTCTGTGAGGCATTCATAAGTCTGCGAACTTATATCACTCAACTATTTGCACTCTAAGGTGAGGGTCCTTATCCTTATTACTATGTTCTTGGCGTTTTCCTTCCTCTGATCACGCACTTCCTATGGGGTGCTCAGTACTTCTTAGACCTCCAACTCTGTTATCCTCACTTGAAGCCACTGGATGGTCTCAGCGATATTTACTACTTGAACCTTGACCGACTCTTGTTCCTCCTGTGCCAAGCTAGCCACAGAGCGACATGATTTATTTACAACTTCTTTGACTATAGTTTGCTCTGAGAGAAACTGCTCCATTTCTCTTTGTAGCTTCACTTTGTCCTCCTGGAGCATCACCCAAAACTCTTCTCTCTCACTTTAATATGTGATTACACTATACCACGCTACTCATAATTTCTCTAAGACTTCATCTTTCTCTTGTTTCAAGGATTATGTATCCTTCTCCTTTTCTTCTTGGATTTTCTGAAGGCGAGCCTCTATCACATCTGCTAGTCTTCTCAATTGGGCTGGTTCATCCCCCAATTCTACAATCTATGACAAGGAAGGCACTGCGTGGACCAAACAAATAGATCGTTGTATTTCCTTTAGTTCCTTCTCAATCCTTCCATACATCTCATCCTGCTTCACTCCATATCTCTGCAATATGTCCTTAGAAGCATCCTCTATAGCTCCATAGATCAAACTGATATCCTTCTCCGTGAGCATGGAATCTAACTGGGGATTACTGGTGCACATATTCTTTCTTGCTGAAGGTTTCTATGAAGAAACCTTCCTCTTCTATGATGTTATTGTTTTAGTATGTGGATCTTTTAGTGGTGTAACTTTTCCTCATCCTTGCTCATCCCCTCCTCCTTGTACATCTACTTCATCTCCTCTTCCTCCTGGAAAGCTAGATCCATTTTCTTTAGAGGCGTTGTCCTACTCATTGGTATCTATATTTTGGACTTCTTCTTTGTCCCACTAGACTGTCTGACATGCTCAACTCGGGTGACCATGGGGCTTCCTATGGTGTCAGTGTCAGAGAGTTCTGCATTAGCAATGGGTACAAGGAACTCCTTAGGCCATTCCTTGGTGATCTATTGCATGTCTTCATTTGTTATCTTATAGTATGATCGTAACTCTTCCTTGTTCTCATCTTTGTGTGCAGTGATATAGATCAAATGTGGATTTGCGTAGAACTTTTCTATCGATCTGTACTGGTACAGGGTGCACGATGTCATGTGCGGAAATGACTCAATGGAAACCTTCAATTGATGATAATAGGAATGAAACACAACGTTGGATTGCCAATGTTTTTTCATGTCGTTGGTGTACCACAAGGTAGAAAACCTAGAGACCAATGATTCTGATGGTTCGATCTCTGGAAAGGTGGATTCTTTAGGCATTTTCAAAGCAACAAATGTGATCAAAATGATCAACTAGTTGAAGTGGAATTCGTATCCCACATATTGAGCTTTGCGACAGTCTTTCTCCAGTTCATTGACAAGGTAACTCACCCAATTTATCTGCATGCCTTCCACACTTTTTCCTGTGAGATCCACCACGAATCCGTTGACTTGTGTGGGGTGGTTATTTCTTACACGCTTGCTAGCTATGAGTTGGCAAGCAAGGTGAATGGCACAATCCTATATAGAGGATACCTTGCAGACTCAATTTCCTTTTTTGACTTCGTTGTAAGCCTCCTTGATGTGTTGTGCCAAGGAGTGGTTTGAGGCCTTCCATGGGTAAAGTTGTTGAGGGTCAGGTCCCTTCATGCTTAATACTATAATCTAGTGGATCAATGTCAAATCCATGGTAATCCTTCAGTCGAGCCACAGGTATCCACCATGATAGCATGACAAGAGGAGTTTAACATAAGTATTAACCTCCTAGTGATGGCCAAAATAGGGAATCTTTATCACATTTAGCACAATGGACTGCACCAATCCCGTAATTCATGGCTGTGAGATGAGGCGAGGCCTCTTCCCAGTTGACTTCGTCAAGTATCAATGGGGTACTAGCATAGGATAGTTCTTCCTATCCCCTAGGTTGAATTCATTATTCTTTAGCAGCAGGAGATGTCCCAACTGGATCCCTACTATACGTATTCCTTTCGGAATGTACGCAGTGAACAAAGTGTACTCATAATCTCATGGAATACTATCGCAGTTAACCATGCCAGCCAAAGGTGAAATGTATTCCGGTAGGATAGATGATATCTTCTTCGCATTAGCCAGATCACCACGATGCTTACATCGTTGATCAATTGCGGGGTTGACATGGCCAGAATGTCGTCTCATCGAAGGGGAAGCCTACAGTCCCCTAGTCGATGATGCCTAGACACCTTCAAATAACTGTCTGTCGATCATTATATTCTTGAGGAATTCCTCGATAGACTTCTTTAATTCATTAGGTTCACCCAACATTCTCACTGTTAAACATATAGGTTGGGGTAGGCGAATGGATAAGAGGGGTAGACAAATGGACAACGACGTCTAGTTTCTAATAACACAACTCGACACACAATCAGTTCTCTTTTAGCTTAGTTAATGAAGGATGGAAAAAAGTGGTCCCGACGCAGCGTCCGATGGGTTAAATAAGGGGGGCCTTGTAACTGATTCTTCCAATGAGCAGAAATTCTTTCATCAACGTGAATCTATCCATTATGGCATGGTCTCAATGTCGCAAAAGTTGTCCATTCACCCGTAAATGAATTTTGTAACCGTTTTGGAGTGTCTTTCTAACAGTTGAGGTGCCTCCAATGGTCATATAGCTTCGCCAGGGTGAACTCCCGTTCTGCACGGTCCTATTGTTCCAACGAAGTTTGAATCCTGTGAACCTACCTCTTGCGAGGTTCTAGTTTGTAAAGTTTTCCATCTGATCTCTGTAGCTTTTTGTAGAGTTTTCGTCTTAGCTTTCTTTTTACTAAGATTCCTTTCCTTCTTTCCTGTGATCCGTGTCTCTCTAAATGTGTCCGGGATCCTCTTTCCATTCTTATTCTTATCTTCTCCTAGTGTAGTGACTTCGCACTGCTAATGTGCTCTCAAAGGGTTTGAAGTTAATATCCCTCCTCTTAATACTTCCTAGGTGGATATACTTCTTTCTTGCATGGATAGGTCCTTCAAACCTTCTTGCATTCTTTCAACCTTGACAACTAATTCCCTTGCCTTGTGTCCCTCCTACGTTGTTACTTTGTTTTGTTTCTTTGACCTATCCTCTCGTTCCTCTATTATTCAGTCTATTTTTCTAGCTATAAAATCCCTTAGTTCTTGCTTTTTCTTTTTTGTGGCCTCTTCCTCTATTTTTCTTCTGATCTGATCCCTCTCAATCCAAGTCTTTCCTAACAAAAGTGGGAAATATGAGATGTTCTCAACAAACTTAATGACTTCAAATTACTCTTTAGTCAATGTTCCATGGATAATAATAGGTACATTAGTAAATATTCAACATAAAGTTATCATCTTACCCTTAAACAAACCTATCCTTCCCAATGAAGATACCACAACAGGATTTCCCAAATTTTCCCAAGTTTCTTTTGTCATAATATTCACTTGCGTTTCTTCATCCAAGACACTGGTGTATCTCGAAGTATTCTATTCTTGCACTTATGCATTGTTTTGCTTTTAGGATCTCTGGTAAACTGACATCTTTGTGAACATCCATCGTTTCTTTCAACTGTAATAACATAGTCTGAGCTTTCTTTGATTCTTTCTCTTTATGATTCTCTAACATGCTCTTCATCTGTTGACTTCCTTCATAGTTTTCTTGTCTCATGTTCATTCTTTCAACTTTAGTAATCATCCTTGGACAATCCTCAACCTCATGACCTATAGTTTTACAACAAAGACAAATAGGACCTATACCAGGAGATTCCTTAGCAAGATGTCCCGATATTCTACATTTATAACACAATGTCAATCCTCTTTTCCTCTTGCATGTTCCCCAACCTATTTTGTACTGTGTAGTAGGATCACAGTGTTGGACCTGCAATCTACAAAAAATCTTTCTAGGTTCCTGCATCCACTTATTAGTTCAAAAATATTTCTATGCATAGGAATAACATATATTTCTTCATTTCTATTATCTTTACTTAGACCAAATCTTTCTTCCAACTACGCCCTAGCCTTCAAACTAGGACATAATCTATTAAACATACCTAAATTCATGCTTTCAAAACAAAAATTTTCACTTATCTTACTCTTATCAAAGCACAAAGCTTTACCTTTCTTCAGATATTACCTCTTTTCTTCAGATAAAATTTCTTTCTTAGCACATAACTTCACAAGTCAAGTAGAGTATTATGCACTTCAGTATCAAGTCTACATACAAATATTCTCTTTTCTTTACTTCAGTTCCCAACAATTACAGTTTCAGGTCCCGACAACATAACCATTTGTTGGCATAGGGGAAGACCTAGGGTTTGACGCTTCAAGAACGCACCAACAAAACCCTAACTACTGGCCCTTTCGACAACACCTACGAAGCAAGTGAAGTCTCATTAGAGGCAAAAGCAGGGGGGTTACAGGACTTAGGTTTCTGTAACCAAGCTGGAACACAGATCTGTGATAACAACACTTCATATAGTATTATAGTAACACTTAGACAGTGATATGCATTAGTTTATTATCTTTAATAACATATTATGACATACCCTAATAGAGATCGATGCATTAACAACAAAGGTTAAGCACCTCAACCACTTAACACATAGGATTAGGTTATATCTAGCATTCAGTCATCTTTAAGACAAGTCAGAACTAAGAAACAATAGATCTATCTATCATACATGATAATCAAAGCACTGATCACATTCATAACATAAAAAATACAACACAAATCCAACCCAAGACACAATATATACGTGGTTCACCCCGGTGTGGGGCTACGTCCACCAACTACTTCGTATTTTTTATTATTCTTCAATCTCTTACATTTAGTGATTCCTGTGCACTGAGCCACAGAGTCGAGCTTCACATAGGAGAGGAGATCTGTGCACTAAGCACGATATCCTCCTTCCAACTAGGTCAAGGCACATACAAACTCTCTATAAAGCACAGAGCCTTAACACGCAAACATTCCTTCACAAAAATACATTCAAGCTACTTGCACTTAGCTCCACAAGCTACTCCAAAGCTTCTACATTCTTTCTTATTTATACTTTTACAATCCCTTAGAATAAGGCCTAGTCATGGGAAAACCCCATGGGACGACATCCCACAACCCATTACAAAAACCCTAGAGACCCCTTTTTGGGTCCACATAGCCCGCAAAATAAGTGAGATCCGCGATCTCAACTCTTCCTAGGTGCTCCATCTTTGACCAGCCTGTCGAAGTCCAAACATTGTCCAAACCTAACCATGGTTTCCTCAAAACATGGTCGAGGTCCAACACGTTTCCATAAATAAGTTTGGCCCAAAAGAAAATTACAAAATTTTAGAGGAGAAACATAACACAATACCTTGTATTTGAATGGCTTGATGTCATATGACAGTTGGCACCATTGGCTGACGCGAAGATCGCTTCCTTGGTGGAGCCATCCAATGGTGTAGGGTTTTGGGTGAAGAATATTTGGGAGGGTCGGGAGCTTGACAACCTCGACTGAGATGAGGTTCTTCTGGCCACCACTATCAACGATGAAGTGAAATAGGGTGCCTTTTACCCACATCTTTGAATGGAAGAGGTTCTCACCTTCTTCTAGATCATCTAGTTCACCAGGATGGAGCTTGGTGGTAGCAACAGTGGCACTGGGTTTCACATCAATGATCCATCTTAACCTTTTTGGTTATGACTCAGAGTCAGAACCCACATCTAATTCAGAGGCTTTCACTTAGGCCACCGACGACTACTTTGAGCGACAATCACCAGTGTTATGCCAAGGGATCTTATGGAAATCACACCACTTCCCAGTATCTTTATTTGTCTTTCTAATGTCCTTATTTGCTTGTGGCTTGGACTAGTTGTCCTGATACTGTCCATATTTTCTCTGTCCTTTTTTTTGTGGGTTGGGACCTCCCTTTCCTGGATGTTTCTATGAGGGGTTCCCAGGCCCAAATTGTCGCGTCTTCTGTTTGAGATTTTGCTTGATTTGATGACATATTGGTAGGCTATGCCCAAGGATGAGATGTATAGAAATTCCATTTCATTATAGATGTATCTATGCATAGCACCATGATACTTGAGCACCAGATGTCGCTCTGAATCTTTTATACTCATCTTGGTGCGCAAGGCATGGAAGATATTTGTGAACTTTGGCACTGCTTGGTCTCTTTCTTGCTGCAATGTGGTCCATTTGGTATACAAGTTGTCATAACTTTCAACAGGGTAGTATTGTTCCTTAATAGCATCCCTGAAGGATTCCCAGGTGGATGCGAATGTAAATAATGAGGGTTCCTCTGTTTCCTTTTGCTCACAGAAAGTTTCCCACCAATCTTTGACATGGGGAATGACTTTGAGGAGAGAAAAAGTAATATTTTCTCTATTTGAAAAGTTATGGACAAAAAAATACCCTTTTAGTATATTCAACCACTTGTTTACAACATATTCATCTATCATACCTTCAACTATAGCAATATAGAAGTTGATTTGTACCTTGAAGGGGGTGGCACCCCCGCTCGAGAAAGATGTGTCACTTGTTGGTGGCTGCCGAAGGATTTGCACGAAACTATCCATGATCTTGTTTCTCTGATGCGTGAGGGATTCCTCAGGCAACATTTTGAAAGGATATCTTGTCCTATCATCTTTATTTTCTCCTGCCATGAGAGGTCTCTTGGGCATGCAAGAGATTTTTTCCTCAAGAGAAACAAGCTCGAGACCTAATTCTTTGTACCCTGACCTCGTTAGGGACATGCATTAAGACGACAAGGAGAAGACCACTATGTTACCACCGATCCATATTTTATGAGCAGAGTGAAATAAATACAAAATATTAAAATATTCTTAACATAAAATGACAGAGAAACAATAAAAATGGTTTTCTATTCAATAAGGAAATAAGTTGAAACTATAAAATGCAGTGGAAAACAAGCTTGCTGGAATGGTGGTGGATTATCTTTGAGAAGAGATGTGATGACTGCACTCATTCGCAAGAAGATGATTATAGTGAGTCTCTGAAGGCTTTTTTACAATAAACAGGAATGTAAAAAACCTTAGACATCCAAAAACCTAACCCTAGGAGATGAAGCGTGAAAATTCATGTGGGCCTCGTTTGGGTAAGTTAGTACATCAACTTCATAGGGTCGTAACTTTTTCATACGATCTCCATTTTAGGCGAACAATAGCCCATTGGAAAAACCTAACCGAGAAGAATGATTTCCGACTAGCCCAGGTCAATGCCTTTGGCAGTCACCTGGGCCCCTAATCCCCAAAATATGTCGTTTAGGGCCTCAAAATGGCCCTGAAAGTTTGGAACCCGAAAAATTGCCAAAAAACTTCCAAGGTGGAAAACTGTTTTTCAAGCTAGTGGAGTAGGTGGGTGCCCACCAATATCGACATGGATCAACAGTATCAACATTCCGCATATGTTGGTGTCTTTCATTGGACCAATATGTTTGATTACTGAGAGGGGGGGGGTGAATCAGTAATAGCAT
>JASDQU010010490.1:57201-92750 GCA_032191745.1 Picea mariana | reverse complement strand
ATAAAACCATCTTAACCCCGGATCTATGAAGTGTTGAGAGAGATCAAATATCTTGAGGTGCAAACCTTTAAGCTTTCCTCAAATTTTGCACTTTGAAAAATGTTTACACCTCGAAAGATTTGATCTATCTTAATGCTTCATAGATCTGGGGTTAAGATGAATCTATGTTTTTTTGTTTGTTTGTTAATTTGTCTGGACTTGTTGGCTGCGGGATTAACTTGTGGCTTGAGAAATCGCGACTCAGGGGCATCTAAGCCGTCAAAATCACCCAGGGATCACACCCGGCCTGAGCCACACCAACCCTTAACATAGTTGGATTTTTTGTCCCCGCAGGTTTCGAACCAGTGACTTTAACAACACGGAGTGGCTTAACAACACACTCCGTCACCGAATGTCCTACACCTCGAGGGAAGATGAATCTATGTTGATATTTAATATTTATATTAAATAATTTATGAAATGACCATATTGTTAGAATTAAAAATCTTAAAATAAGTATATCAAATTTAAAAAACTAACTACTAAAATAATTCGATCATTGTCCTCCGTGCGATTTGTGAAGGAAAAATTGAAAGTGAAAGTGGCATTTCTAAATACTTCACTACATTTGTCTAGAACAATGACCATGTTGTTACGACTAAAAGTATTAGAATATTTTCATTTACGTGTATCATGGCACTTAGTTATCATGGTTGTCACTTGAAACGATATAATTAGCGGAGCTTTTAGAGGTTTTAAAATTAAACATTTTACTCTTCTCAAAGTCGTGATATGATTATAGTGTAAGAAATATTATTATTAGTAAAAAAATAAATTAAATAATGATAAAAGTAGTTTATATCTTACATGGAAAGTTTAATAAAATTTATGATTTTTTTTTGTTGGAGGTTTTAGTTAAAATTATATTCATGTGACAATTTCATTTGATTAATGAAACAATCATTATTATCATATAAGTTTTTGGAAGAGGTTCAATAGGCAAGGGTGTTATTCTCTTTGGGACTTGAAATCTCCATCTCACTTTTACATTGGCAGAGTTAGGTGGAGATTTGATGGGGACTTAGGCTTGGATGGCCTACTAGAAGAGGAATGGAAAATTTTTGCAAGTAAATTATGCTCCAACCATGTTCATTTACAAGAAAAAGTGGAAGATAATTTGTATTGGTAAAAAATTGTGCCATTTGAATGTTTCAAGTCATAGACAAAATTGAGTATAAAGCATAAAGTGAGGTAGTTTTCATAGGTGACAAGCTTGGGTGGTGGTAAAATATTTTTCAATGATTCTCCTTTAGTAACAAATTATTGACTCACGATAACAAGATAAAAAGAGGTTGACAAGGTCCAAGTCCATGCACTTTATGTAAACAAGATTCTGAATCAATAAGTGATATGTTTGTGTCTTGCCATTTTGCTTTCCAGGTATGGGATTTTATATCGAAAAACTTGCACCAAAATCAAGATCTTCATAGCCAACTCTGGAAGTCTATGTGAAAATAAGATAATAAGATTTTTTTCATCGCCAACTCTGGAAGTCTATGTGAAAATAAGATAATAAGATTTTATAGGTTTTTTAGGTGAGCTAGACAAAGGAGATAAGATAATGAAAATACTAGTAGTTCAATGTAAATTGTTATTCCTCTTTTAAGAAGCTCTTATTAAACTGCAACATCTTTTATGAAGGTCTTATTGAATGCAACATGTAGATTTCTCAGTGAAAATATTAATATTTTTTGCATTGAGAAAATAAAAAAATGGAACATTTTAAAATACAAAAGTAAGGGAAATTTTGGTTTTAAATTATTTGGATTTTATCTATAATAATTTTAATTGTTTTGAATAAATTTTAATTTTCAATTTCATTTTGAATTATAGAGAATAATGTTTACAAACATCCTATATATTTTGATGAAATGATAATTAATTTTATATTTAAATATATAAAAATATTTAGATTTTTTTTCATAGATAATATTGTTATTTGCATTAAAAATATAAACAAAATTAATAAAAAAAAATTATATATTTTTAATATTATATTAATATTAAAAAAATAATTTAAATATTTATTATTTTGATTTAAAACATTTAATTTTAATATAAATTTTAAAGTTTTAAGTAAAAATTAAAACTATACTTAAAAAACAAAATATAAGATATTTTTACATTAAAATTAATTAATTAAATAAAACAAAACATTTAAAAATAAATAAACCTAATTTACAAATTGCTTTATTTAAACTTCAAGTGAATACTCCAAAATTTAATTATCTTTATATTATCACAGTTTCTTTGAATTCGTTCGCTTAATAGCATAGTCTCAATTTTACAAATATATTAATGAAATTTTTTATTAAATATTATTGTCTAATTTTAATAATGATAAGAAGATGTATGAATAAAAAATATATTAAATATATTTTATTTATAAATTAATAAAATAATTATTTCAATATTAACTTTTCGTAATATTTATTTTATTTATATTTATATTAAAAATATTTAACATACAAAAACAAAAAAAACCAGGAAAAATCATAATTTCAATGGAAAGTAGTCATATTTAACGCTATACATAGACGCAAAACATTTAGAAATGGTACTTTATTATAATTGTATGTTGTCCATATACTCATGAATATATATATTTTGTTTTTAATTATTAATTTTGAAAATATTAAACAAATTAAAATATAAATTGTCCATATACTCTTGAATATATATATCTTGTTTTTAATTATTAATTTTGAAAATATTAAACAAATTAAAATATAAATAATGAATTGACAACAAATCGGTTAAATATATATATATATATCTACTTATCAAGAAAAATGGTTTGAACTCGATGATCTCAATTTGAAAATTATTCAAAAGTAAAAGTACTTGGGAATTATTTAACAAAATAGTTTATGATTACATTATAAATAGCAGAGCTACACAAACTAGTGGTGTCGGAAGGTTTTGACTAGTCAGAAAATGAAAAGTTAATCATTTAAATGTGATAATCAGCTAGTCATCATAGTAAATTTTAAATATGATCAAGTAAAAGTAAAAAATTAACATGTAAACTTCAAAAGACATATACCTATTGACAATCTACAGATTTAATAGGGGTTTAGTGCTTAATAAGTTTTTTATGGACATGATTAAATATGGCTGGAATATTCTTAGTAGTCACACAAAATAAATGGCTGTGATTTCAATCATTAACTTCCTAGCTATTATAAAAACATCGGTTTATGTGTTTACTTTTTTACATTTACCTAATCATATTTAAAAATTACTTTGATAGCTAACTGATTGCCACTTAAATGATTAACAGAAATTAAAATATTAACACCACATAAATGAAGTTTGTTAATCAATAATAAAATTTAATATATTCTTTTAAGGATTCGTTTCATCTTATCAACCTTTAGGCTTTCACCAACAGCTATTTAACTGCTGTGCTAGTTTTATAATAGTGAAGAAGTTAATGGTTGAAATTACAACCATTAATTTATTGGGACCGGCTTTCACCAACAGCTATTTAGCTGCTGTGCTAGTTTTATAATAGTGAAGAAGTTAATGGTTGAAATCTCAACCATTAATTTATTGGGACGACTAAAAATATTCTATCAATATTTAATCGTCTCCATACAAAACTGATTAAACACTAAAAAAAACCTATATAACCATTATCACATATTCCAAAATACCCTTTAGGCAATTCTTGCTTTCCTATTTACATCCATTGGCAACTGCTTGCTTGGTTGGTTACTTACAGTGTGTCACAAGTTGTTGGTGCAAACGAGAGGACGTTGTTTTCGTTGTCGTAAAGTATTTGGTAATTCTGCTGCTGGACATTACCGAATACGGAAAGAGGAGCTATACCGGTAACAGGTAACATTGCAAGGCAGATCATGTCAGCGCTAACAGTCGCTAAGTAGTTCTCTGCGGGCAGATTGTAAACTGCTCCCCCTTTGAAATGGAATGCCATAGCGGGATAGCTTGAATTTGAAGAGTTCTGCAGGTTAAAGCAGAGGTCCAGGCCAACGCGAGAGCCGTCGGCCTCCGGAAGATTAATCGATGACTTCAATGCATCCTTGACACCATCATAAGTAGACTGTGGCAGATAAGTGATAGTCGTTCCAGAGTCTATGATAAATCCACCGGAGCCATCAGATTGAAGATCGAAAGTACCAGCAGGGATTTGTAAGAAGTTACGGCCAATGCCGATTGCCTCCAATTCAAGATAATAGAGAGATGGATATGCGCTGTTTTGAATGAAAGGAGTCGAACTGACGGCCTGGCCATTGATGGTAGCAGTGTCACCTAGAAACAAAGGGCTGGTTTTGGAAGCAGAATCACTAAGAGAAACGAAACAGTAAGAAAACTTATTTCCCACCGATGGGCCGAGCTGTCCGATCAAGGAGAGACCGCCTCGTCCGAATCCTACTGTTCCAGCTCCTTGCACGCTAACTCCGCTATTGTTATGGCCGCAACCAAAGGCAATATGGGGAAATGATTGATAAGAAAAAGTAAAGGTCTCGTATGAAAGGATCCCCTCGCTGAAGGACTTGTCACCATACGTATAGTGGTAGTTACAGTCTCCATTATTGCTGCAAGAGAAGATCGGAGGATTACACTTAGAGCTTTTGCAGGAGACTGTACTGTAAGTGGAGGACTGGGAAGGATCATAGATTGGAGTTGGCTGTTGAAAGCAATTGGTACAGGGCTTACACTGCGTCCATATTAGGTCACTGCCGGTGTCCAGCATTGCAGAAAAGGATAATGCCGGCGAGCCAATTGCCATCTGCATGAGATAATCTCCTCTTCCTATGCTTACTGGAGTGTTGATATCATTCGGTTGATCGTCACCATGCAATTTATCAGTATGAGAAGACATTATCTGCAGCTTTTCAAGTCTCGCTTGACTGTGCTGAACTGCTCTTTTCCAGCGCTCAGTGGATGTAATATTTGGAGGGAGCAGTGAATTTACATGTACAAGATCTATTCTCAATCCATTCAACGGCTGCATCGAATTTAAGGCATGCATGCATTCCATCAAATTAAGAAATACACACAGCAATAACAAATGAATAAGCAGACGCTGGCGGTTCCAGTTAACAGAAGGAGATTGAAATACCGATCTTACAGCCATAAGGAAGGAGATATATTATTTCGCAAGGTAAGAGGAAGATGAAACCTTTTCTTTTAATCTAACGATATACAGAGCATTAGGTTTAAAAAAGTCAGAAGAATACGCATAGCGAGCAGTGTTTATGGGAATTCTCTGCTTCTTGGTTTTTATAAAGAATACAAATTTGGGAACTGCTTAAATTGCTTTCAGAAGTAAGGAAATTTTTAGGTTATAAAAGCAAGTTTCTATAAAAATTACAATTTTGAGTAAACGTTCTCTGTTCTCTGTTACTAAAACATATTTCACAATTTCAGAGTAATCCTATTTTGTAAACGGGAGTTTCTTAATGTTATAACATAAAAACTATTATATTTTCTCTTTCTAAAATAGATCCTATTTTATAAAGGCAAGTTTCTTAATATTATAATATAAAAAATATTATCGTATTTTTTTTCCAATATGTCTTTATAGGACAATTAGTTTAAGCTTGCCAATATTTGTTTATGTTATAACTAGTCAATTATCTCTTATATGAGATATACTTTTCCCATTTAGATTTTTACTTTCTCAACTTTCACCTCACCTTAATTTTCCATTTTCCTTACAAAATGATACTTCACATTAATATATTAGCATTTAGTTATTGGTTTATCTGTTTAGTTCTTAGTTCTTAATGACATTATTGAATACCAATAACACCGCTTAATATTAATAACCAAAGGACTCAGGTTGCAGCAACCTTTTTTTACCTTTAAATTAGAAAAAGCAATATAGATTGTCTCTTATTCACTTAGCTTATTGCTTTTCCAAATAGAATATAAATGCAGCTGTGAGCTTTCTCTAACTGACATCTGCAATCCAATCTTCTAAACAGAAAGAATGAAATACGACTCACTCATCAAATTTGGTGCTTTTCCAAATAGAGTAAATACATATATATTTATGGGCTTTCTCTTGTTTGCATTTCCATCAAAGCACTATAAATCAAATATACATTGTCATGATATTAATAACATAAGACATAGTTCTTGGTTACTTATAAATACATGAATAATTTCACATTAAATTGTTCTGTTATTTTCCTAGTTCAAATGTAAATTTCACTATATATAACTAGTCTCAATGAACATGATATGTTTGGTCGTGTCCATACGATGGGATACATAAAATCGTATACCTCTAACATATTGAAGCATAACGGTGTATTATTTTTCCTCTTGAGTTTTAAGGCACATTTCAAAAGACGTTTAATTCTCACTTGAAATGGTGTTTTTTCCTTTTTACACTTCTCCATTCCAAAACTCACTGTAATTTTTACAATGAAATCTCATGCACTTGATAGTGTAATTTTCACATTGAAATCTCATGCACTTGATAAAATGCATTGAATTTTGAAGCGATAATTGCCACCATTATCATTTGTTATGGCTTTCACATTTTTACCCATTTTCCTTCTACCATATCAAAACAATTTTGGAAGGAGTTTAAATATATAACTTTTTGTCTTTATATAAGCAATCTACATCTTCCTCCTCCCAACAATATGCTAGTTTTATTGTTAGTTTTATTTTCTGATGTAGCCAATTATTGTTGATTGTAAACTTATGTAGGCATCCTTATCTAGCCAACTATGGTAGCTATCCCTTTGTTAAAGTTGTGCTTTTTCCATTGTTATATATAGGAGACGCTCTCTTGTATTTTATTCTATGCAGATCTAATAGATCAAATGCATTCTCTCTTTTATAAGGTTTTCTTTTTGTTTTGCAATATGTTTTGTTCCTAGAATATTCTTTTATGTATCTTCATGGAATCAAAGCATTCTCTACAAACCCCTTTTCATTTTTTATGAGAGATATTTGTGGGTTGTGTGATACTCAAGATCTAGATGAGATTATAACTAAGAGGAGTGAGCTAATGTTAGTGCCTTTATTTCCCATGAGGGGTCCAAAAAAATAATACATCGTGATAAGTGTTGGAAGTATGAGAATCATTGAAGTGAACATCATACTCTAATTTTGGTGTGATCTAATTTTTTGAGTTGTACTCATTATTATTGGTAAATATGAGTAATTCATATTTTGTGGGCATGAATATGGCTAATTCATATTTTTTGGTGTGATATAAGTCAAGGTTGTACATTCAAGCATGATATTATGAAACATGAGAGATTCATGAGATGTATCCCAACTTATAAATATGATAGTGTAATTGTATTCAAATGCCATCTTGAATGAGAAGACATAAATTATTTTCTCTTTGTTACACCTCGCCAACACTCAAATCCATTTGCACAAACCTCAAATCTATAAGCTCAAAGTTTCGATATGATCATCCACATTGATACTTGCACATATATGTATTATGGTTTGCATAAATCTCTCAATTGTTTGATCATTTGATGTAAATATTTCATTTAGAGCTCTTTGTTTTGAGACCATGCTTCCATTTTCTATATTTTCAACATAACTTAGAGATTAAACATCAATATCTAGTGTTTTTTGTATTCTCTATTGATAAAATGGAGGAATCATGGATTCTTGAGCTCCTAACTCCCCATAATTATCACACATGGAAACTCAAGATGCAATGGCTATTGTAATCTAAACAGATTTGAAAAATGTTATCTAAGGCTCAATCAATGTTTACCAAGGAAAACGAGAGATTCACCTATTAAAACAAACTTGATGAGGCCATGGGTTTGATTGGAATACATGTTTAACATAGTTTTTTTTTTCATATTGCTAAATGTAATACTCCAAAAGAATGTTTGGACAAGTGGGATTCCTTATTTGATAAATTCAATGAATTTTGAGTCTTACAATAGGAAGCAAAATTTTCATCACTTCTACCTAATGAGCATGCATCCATTGAATATTATCATGTCAAATTCAAGTTACTACTGGCATAGCTAAAAGAATGTGGAAAAACCAAAAAAAATAATGAGTCAATTTTCTTGATTCTATCCAAGATAAAAGGTCATTTTCAAGTAATTTCTTCTAGATTTTACTCTACTATGGATGCAGTTAGAGATGAGTTCAAAATTCCCTCTTTTGATATTTTCTGTGATCATTATGAGGGAACAATCTAAGATTATGGAATCTAATTCTCTTTATGGCTCTAAAAACCAATCTCTTATGGATCATACCTCCAAAGATAAGAAAAAAAACTTTTTATAAATAGGAGAAAGATTCTACTCAAGTTGTTGAGTTTGGCTCCAAACATCAATAAAAAAAAAATCGTCCATCTTGTAAGTTTAGCGAGTCTTTCTCCAAGAAAAGGAAGAAAAATTCAAGTGAAACATGTAGTTTTTGTGCTAGACATGGGCATGCCAAATCCAAATGTTGGCTAAATTTAGAATCTTTGAATGAAGCCATGAAGAAACAAAAAATTTAATTACCAAGACCTTCTTCATATGGTAAATGGACTACTTAATATGCTCAATACTTATATGCGTATTCAAAGAGATGAATACTTTATTCCAGTGGATCACATCATATGACTCATTCTCATTAGTTACTACCTTCCACATCCAGTTGTGGCATTTCATAGATTACAATTGGAGACTCTACAAACCTTGATCTCTTAGGATCAGGAACCGTGCATTTATATGATGGGCACATCAATGATATTCTTCTTGCTCCTAGCATCTCTGTCAATCTACTTTCTATTCATCAAATATGTCATTCTAGTGATGGGAAAATAATAGACTTTTCTCCTAATGAAGTAGTAATTTGAGAGCTACAAAACACATACATCATTGTTGATTATCGAAGAGTTGATAATAGTTCTCGAGTGTATAAGTTTTATTCTTTTGATCCTTTATCTAGTTCCTCTTTCATTGCACATGTTGATTCTCTTAGTAGACTTTGGCATGAAATATTTGGCAATATAAACTACAAGTATTTGTAGTAGTTGAGCACACAAAATTTAGTTTTTGGTGTTCTTATAGTTTCTTGCATTGGTGTAGTTTGTATAGCTTGTGTTAATGGAAAACAATATCAAGATCCTTTGTCTAAAGGTAAGTCCTTGCATGCTACCACACCTCTTGAGTTGGTACATAGTGATCTAATTTCATTTTCATCTCACTCATTTTTAGAGGCTAAGTATGCACTCACTTTTATCGATGACTTCTCGCATCGCTCTTGGGTGTACTTTCTTAAGTACAAGAGTGGGGTATTTGTTGCTTATAAGACCTTTAAGGATTTTGTTGAAAATAAATCATATCTTTCTATCAAGAAACTACACACAAATAATGGAGGGGAGTATGTCAATTAGGCATTCAAGGATATTTGTAGAGAAAATGTAATTCAACATATGCACTTTGTTCCCTACACCCCTTATCAAAATAGAGTTTTTGAAAGAAAAAACCAGATACTAAAACAGATGGATAATTGCATGATCCAATCTAAGAATATGGCACCTTCTTTCTGTGTCGAAGGAGAGAATTGTGCCAATTACATTCAGTATTTGATGCCTCATAGGGAATTGTTGTATAAGACTTTAGAGGAATCTTGGATATATGTTAAGCTCAATGTATCTACTTTTAGGGTATTTGGAAATCTATCATTGGCCTTAATTCTAGATGAAAATAACAAAGTTGTGGAGAAGAAGAGCCACTCACTGATATTTTTTTGTTGTTGTAAGGATATGAAATAATATAGGTTATTTGATTGTATTTATAAATATGTAATGTTTCAAACATATATCTAGTTTTTTATGCACCTGGTTATGTTATAATGAGAAGAAACAAGAATATCACAAAAATTAACAATGAAACAACAAAATATAGAGAATAGTGCACCAAAATGATACCTTTATTTAAATAGGAGAATTGTTATATTTCCTCTTCGAGGGGGCAAACTCCAACAGAGAAACGCTCTATTACAATAATTATCAAGACAAATATTTATCATGCCCTTGAATCCTATTTATACTAAATCTATCTACCAAAAGAACAATCTAGAGTAATATCTTTCTAGAAGCGGAAGCTTCTATTAGATGTTCATAAATTTGACTTATTCTCCTTATTACTAGGCCTTATTTATTAATATCATCCTTTATTACATGGAAAATATATTATTCTGCTTGCGTGAAGGGTTAGGGAGGTTAGGTCCTTAACATGCCCTCCCCTTTAAAAAGAAACTTGTCTTCAAGTATTGAAATGAGGAAATTGCTACATGATGGAAGTCGATTACCAGGTGGCATCTTTTGGTTGTGTTTCCTTCCATAAAACTAAAACTTCCTTGATAGTGCATTGGCAGAGTCGATGCTCACGCTGGTCCAAGACTGCTTGTGGATGAAACCAAATGGAACCTTCTTCAACGAACTTAGGTATATTGGTTTGAGTCTGACACCTAGTGCCAAGTTCTTTCCTTAAGAAGGAGACATGAAAAACATGATAGATCTTAGAGTGACCAGGAAACTCTAACTGGTACAGCACTGGCCCCACTCTCTTGAGAATACAATAAGGATCATAAAATTTTGGGGAGAGTTTCTGACAATGTTGGGCTTTGAGTGAAGTCCTCTTATAAGGTTGAAAACGAAGAAACACCTTGTCCCCATAAACAAATTCACATTCAGAACAATGTTGATCTTCTTCTTATTTCATGTGATTATGAGCCATGGCCAAATTTTCTTTGAAAGTATGGAGAATGGGCATGCAAACTATAAGAGTTTTATCTACCCGTTGAACCTTGGAGACACCATACATGTATGATAGAAATGAGGGTGTATTTTTTCCATAGACTTCTTCAAAAGGAGTCATGCGAGCAACGATATGGTAAGAGGTTTTGTACCACCATTGAGTGAGGGGTAACCATTGAACCCACTAATTTTGTCTGACATATGAAAAAACACCTAAAATAGGTTTCCAAACACTTTTTGACCACTTCAGATTTTCCATGAGTCTGAGGATGATATGTTGTGTTGATATGCAATTGGGTTCTTTGGAGTTGGAACAATTCTTTCTAGAAAGTGCTGGTGAAAGTTTGATGACGTTCAGAAACAATAGAATGAGGCAGGCCATGGAGTTTGAAGATATTATCCATAAACATTTAAGCCAGGAAGGATGTTGTGAATGGGGGTTGAAGAGAACATAAATGTGAATATTTGGGAAGACGATCCACAACTACCATGATGGGTGACTTATTTCATGATTTAGGTAAGCCAACAATGAAGTCCATAGAAAAATATGTTCAAATAGTAGGTGGAATCGAAAGTAGTTGGAGTGTGTATGGAGATTTGACTATCTCTCCTTTATTGCATTGACATGTATTACATTCAACCACAAAGGTAAAAACGTCTTGTTTCATACCATCCTCAAAAAAATAACATTTGAACCGTTCATAGGTTTTGGTAAAACCAGAATGCCTAGTTGTAGGTGAAGCATGAAACTCAGAGAGCACGGTGGATTTAAGGTTTGATTGTTTTCTTAAATATAGACAACCTTTGTAACAAAGATCATCATGGTGCCACGAGTACCTTGGAGAACCTTGTCGATCATGATGCATTGTTTGGATTAGTTTTGAAATTTTTGGGTCTTGCAACCATTCCTGGAAAACCTCCTGAGGCCAATCTGTGATGATGAAAGAGAGGGAAAAAATGGACCCATCTTCTTCATATTTCCTGGAAAGGGCATAAACCACCACATTTTCTTTTCTTTTTTTGTAGGTGATCTCATAATCATATCCAAATATCTTGGTTACCCATTTTTCTTTCACTAGGGAAGGAATTATTTGTTCCAAAAAATACTTGAGGCTTTGATGATCAATTTTAACTTGGAAGCATTACCCCAAGAGATAAGGACACTAGATATCCAAAGTGTGCAAAATAGACAACATTTCCTTTTCAAAGGTGGATTGGCCCAAATGGAACTCGAATAATTTTTTGCTAGTGAAATCCAAAGGCCGGCTATATTGCATGAGGACAACCCCAATTAATTTCCTTGAATCATCACACTCTAATACAAAGGTCTTGTTGAAGTCATAGAGATCCAGAACAAGAATAGTGCACATAGATGATTTCAAAGACTGGAATGAATGGTCTGTTGTTGGAGTCCAATAAAAAAGAATTATTTTTAAGGAGAGTTGTGAGGGGAGCTACAATTTTTCCATAATTATGAACAAACTTGTGATATTATCTCATCAAACCTAGGAAGCCACACATACTTTTAGGAATTTCTGGGCACATCCAATCGTACATAGATTCAATTTTCTTCGAATCCACCTTGACCCCATCCTTTCCAATAATATGTCCTAGGTATTCAACTTCAAAGGATCAAAAGAAAATTTAGACTACTTAAGAAAATTTTTGTGTTGAGATAGTATCTACAGAACTTGATCCACATGGGCAAGATGGGCTTGCAAATTTTTCCTATAGATGAGGATATCATCAAAGAAAACCAAGACAAAGTGATGAAGGAAAGGAAGGAATAAATGATTCATGAGACTTTGAAAGGTGGAGGGAGCAATAAAGAGGCCTATTGGCATAACCAAGAACTCATAGTGACCCCCATGAGTTCAGAACGCAATCTTGGGAATGCTTTCTTCTTTCATATGAATCTGGTGGTAGCCAGAGAGTATATCAAGTTTGGTAAAATATTTATCACAACTTAATTAATTCAAAATGTCATCAATGGCATGAATGGGAAATTTGTCTTTGATGGTGAGTTTGTTGAGGTCGTGAAAATCATAGCATATGCACCAAGTACCTTCTTTATTGAGGACTGTGACTACTAGAGAAGAATAGGGTGACACCAACTTCTAGCAATTCTTGAACAATAGTATCAATTTCGTTATTCTAGGTGAAGGGATGATGATAAGGGTGAACATTTGGAGGAAGAATTCCCAGAACGAGATGAATGGAATGATCATGGACACCTTGAGAATGGGGAAGTTCCTAGAGGGTTTGAAACATAGTTTGGTGTTGGGAGAGGATAGATTGGAGGTCGTTATGGATAGAGGGTGTCTCAACCATATGAATGGAATGAAGTTAGGAAATAATTCCAGAATTTCATTTTCTGAAGAGATTTTCCATTCGGTGAGAACTGATGATCTCTAGTGACCCTGTTGTGATGCCTTGGAACTTGTGTTGTCAATCCTCCTACTGGAATTGCATGGTTAATTTTTGGAAGACTATGGTGATATGGTTAAGAGTGCATAACCATTTAGAACCAAGTACAATGTCACAACCTCCCATTTCAATAGAAAACATATAATATTTTAGGTGGTACTAACTAATTTGTAGGCACACATTTTCACAACACCCTCCACATTTCATTGAACCCCCATTGGAAATTATGATTTGGAAATTATTAACTAAACATAAATAGAAATTGAGTTCTTAGGTGATGCGATTATGAATAAAAGTATGGGTTTTCTTCCACTGTCAATGAGAATGATGAATTTATGGTTCTTAATGTAGCCAATTAACTTGAGGGCTTGGGGAGTAGAAAGGTCGATGAGTGAATTTAGAGAAATCAATGGTTTAACTTCTTGTGGATAAAAGGGGGGATTAAGATCAGATGGTGGGGGTAGCTCGGGTACATGAGAAACATTGACCTCTTCTTCAAAAGCATTTTCAATCATAGCCATTAAAATCTTCTAATCCTTACACTTGTGCCTTGGAAAATACTTGTCATCATAATTATAATAAAGACCCTTAAGTTGGTGTTCAAACATTTCAACCCAAGTCAATTTTTGTATCTTGAGGGGAGTGGCAAGAGGGGTGGGAAGGGTGGGTTTAGGGCATGGAATAAATGGTGTTTTTCTAGTTTGGGATGAGAATACTTGATGTGCTTTGTTGGCCCTTTGGGTAGCTTCCAACCAAGTCTGGGGGTGATCCATGAGGACATGGGCACATATTTCATCCTTGATGCTGCTGATAAAGAATTCCATGAAAAAATAAACTATCATTCCCTCTATTCTGAAAGCCAATTGCTCAAAGAAAAATATAAATTCTTACACTCGACCAATTTGTTTCAACTTGGTCAAATAGACTAAATGATGGGCGTCCATGTCAGAGCAGTCATAAATCATTGCAAAAAATTGTGTCCAGCCACATACCTTGGGCTTTCCTTTTTACGCCATTTCCACCGTTTCCAACATTTAGGATCCAAATGGAGAACACCATAACAAATTTTTTCCAACTCATGTGTAATGTTGTGAAAAGAGAAGTAATGTTCCATTTGGGTGACCCATCCTGTGGGTTATGAGCCATCAAATTTGTTCATTTCAACTCTAGGAAGGCATAGGTAATGCTGAAAGTGATTGGACTAAAAATTCTAGGAACTGGAGGAAGTATTACCTTCAGGGTGAAAAGGTTGTTCAGATGAGCGAAGGCCTCCAAGAGAATTTAATTTGGCTAAGAGATGGCTCACAAAGGATTTGATTTGGCTTTCAATTTCCTATTTTAGGGATTCCATTTTGGAGTCTATGGTGGAATTCATGGAGGATTTGATGGTGGAAATATTGGCATTGATTTTCCATAATTCCATCTAGGCCATGGAAAGATCAAATGATAAGGTATTGAAGCGTGCTTCAAGGTATTGGTGTGGGGCATGGTAAAAGGGGGTATAGGAAGGGGGTGGGTGGGTCTGAATAGGAAAGGGGTTATGGGAGAAGGGTATCAGAACAATTAGGGTAATAATTGGAATCCAATGGGATAGGTCCCAAATAAGGGGATCGGGACCACATAAAAAAATTCCTGAAAAATTCTAGGTTTCACTGCAATCGGTATGAAAAGAGGAATCCAATGGGATAAGTCTCGAATAAGGGTGTGGGTGGTCCCCAAATTTTTTTTTTCCTCTGGAGTTATACTCCGATATGAACAATATTTTAGTGGTGAAATTCCCAAATTCTTAACAGGAAGAAATGTGTATTAATTTTGTAGCCAAAATGCAGGAGGTAAGGATGCACAGAAATAGATCTTCTTTGTTAATTTTTTTTTCTATTTTCATCCCAATGGTTGGGGTATTCAAGGTTCCTATAGAAAAGGGTGTGCCATGTGCTATAGCTCTTTGATATGCATTTCGGGTCAAACAATAGTACTCGACCCAATATCTAATCACACCAACTAAGGAGGCTAGATTGTAGCCTTAGCCATACTACATTATTACCCAGGTACTAGAGAATATATTCCCGAGTGATTTTATCAGTGGCACTATAGTAGTCAGGAGGTCGATTGGTTGATCTATAATAGGGTTCAGGGTGCCTAGGAAAACCCATATACATGTGTTTTCTAATGCACTACCACTAGAAGGGGTACCAACATAGGTTACAAGGGTGTCCAACAATGCGAGATTAAAAACCTATTGTATTTCCTACATGTATGCTTCCCCTACCATGGATTTATTGGTTGAATGACATATCATTGTAGTTTAAAGACACTGGAACATGTCTCACCCTGAAAAAAAATAATTTTCCCACAATTCCTGCTCAAGAAAGTGTTGTGATACCACTTGTTATGCACTTGGTTATGTTATAATGAGAAGAAACATGAATATCATAGAAATTACCAACAAAACAACAAAATATAGACATTATCACACCAAAATGATACCTTTATTGAAATGGGAGCAATGTTCACTTTCCTCTTAGAAGGGGAAACCTCTGGCAGAGAAACACTCTATTACAATAATTATCAAGACAAATATTTCTCATGGCCTCGATTCTTATTTATATTGAATCTATCTACCATGAGAAAAATCTAGAGGAAGCTCTTTCTAGAAGTGAAAGCTTCTATTAGGTCTTCTTACATTTGACTTATTGTCCTCATTATTAGGCCTTATTTAATGATATCAACCTTTATTACATGGAAAATATATTATTCTACCTACATGAGGGGCTAGGGAGGTTAGGTCCCTAACACATTTTGATGAGTTCTTCGAACCCACAAAGTCTCCTACTCCTCCCACATGTTTTCGTGCTAACAATGGTGAAAATCATGTCGATATTTTTTTTTTTTATAACAATAAGATGTTGAACATTTTGAAGATGAAAACCAACTAGAATAAAATCTTCCATCAATACCAATAGACCATGATTATTCTGAGCATGAACAACCTGATATAGAACAAAATTTGAGGAGGAAATTTTGTGAGAAAAATATGCCTCATGGGTTTGGATATGAGCCAACTGATTTCAAGTATTTACCTCTAACCCTCACCATACTAAGTCATAAACAAATGGTGTCTCATTTTCAATTCATGCCATTTCAGATGATCCACATTAATTTTTTGATGTTGTTGGGATACCCAAACGGGATGCGTCCAAGACAAAGGAGTATTTTTTCATGATGAAAATCACACATGGGATCTCATTCCTCTTCCTAATGGACAAAATATGGTTCACTATAAATGGCTCTATAAAACCAAATATGCAACATATGGATTTGTTGATAAGCATAAGTCATGTCTTGTGGCCAAGGGATTTTCATAAGTTGAATATATTGATTATTCTAAGACCTCTTCCTTTGTTACAAAGATGAATTATATATTCCTTGTGCTTTCCCTTGTTGCCTCAAAATGATAGTAAATCTACCATATGGATGTGAAGAGCACCTCTATGAATGGTGATTTACATGAGTAAAAATACATATAGCATATTCCTAGTCTTTTGCAAGATTCTTATCTTGTTTTCTAGCTTTAATGTTCACTAGATGGTCTTAAGAAAGATTTTTTATCTTTGTATGAGAAGATGGATAGTTATTTTATTACTTCAGGGTTCAATCATTTTCATTGTGACCCTATGGAATACAATCAAAGGTAGGGAATTGATCTCTCGATTATAATTTTGTATATGGATGCTTTAATTCTCATGGGGAGTTCTTCATCCATGATTTAGAGTGTTAAAAAAGAATTGATGTGATAGTTTGATATGAAAGGTCTAGGAATTCTACATTATTTTATTGGTTTATGTTTTCTTTAGTCTTTAAAAGGGATCTCCATTTTTCATTAGAATTATGCACTTGATTTACTTCAAGGATTTAACATAGATAACTTTAAGCCTACACATAATCCATTTCAATTAGGCATTACTGTGCTCTTTACCACGCATTAATCCTTCATTATATCAACAACTAGTGGGGATTCTACTATATTTGAATCATACCGATTTAGACACATATTTTATAGTATGGTTTGTCTCTTGATTCTCTCAAGATTCTCATGACAGTCATTAGAAGGCAACAAAATGCATTTTGAGGTACATTCAGGGTAAGACCAATTTTGGCATTTAGTATAACTTTAGTGCTTCCCATCTTGTGGTTATCATAGACTCTAATTTTGATGTTTATAAATTTATAATCAAAATTCCACATTTATATTTTTCTATGATATTGGATATGCTCCTATTTCTTGGTGTTGCAAGAATAAATCAACAATTACATTATCCTATGCTGAAGTTGAGTATCGTGCTTCGATTATTTCTCTTTAGGAATGTCTTTGGATTTGATAGATAATGATTGAGTTTGTCATTTAGCAGGATCATACTACCACTCTTTGGTGTGATAATCAAAGTTCCATATATATTTCTCACTTACTAGTGGAGCATCAAATGACAACACACATTGCGATTCACATGCAATTCATTTGACAACTAATTCAAGATGGTGTTATCAACTTGGAGTATTTTACTAATAAAGAACAAGTTGTAGGCATCATTTCTAAACCTTTTGCATCACCTCATTTTATTCAATTATGATCGAAGCTTTGGGTGAATCAAGTTGTCTTTGGGGGGTCATCTTAAGTCCTCCTACCTTCACTTTTTTGTTTACATTGTTTTCTCTCTTTACTGGAGGAGTTTTTTTACTAGGAGTTTCTTCCTTTTTATTTTCTTATGAGAGATTTTACTCGGATACCTTAGTAAGATTAGTTTCTAAGACTCATTTTTTGTCTTCTTTATTCACTCCACACATTTTTCTTAAAAAATGAGTGTTAGTGTTCTTTTACAATGTAGCCAACTATTATTATAGTTGTAAGCTTATTTAGAAATCCTTATCTTCCCAACTATAATAGATATCCCATTGGTAACGTTGAGGCTATTTCATTGTTATTTATAGGTGACATTCGCTTGTATTTTATTCATAGAAGATCTAATAGATCAAATGCAATTTATGACAAAATGTTTTATTTTTGTTTTGTAGTAGTTTTTTTTGGTTCCCGCTATATTCTTTTAAATATATTCACAATAGAGATCATAGTTATAGGCTCACATATGTCAAAATATAATAAGTCTAAATCTGTCTGGATCTTTGGGATATTATCAAAACTTTTGACACTTGTATGCTTAATTTAAAATTTTCAATCATTCAAAAAAAAGTACATGTCGTGTATACTTTTCCCATTAAATGTTCCATCCTCCTATACCTCAAAATGCAGATAGCATTACTATTAACCTCATCGTGAATAGTAACATTCAATCTACAGAGAATACCAATCATAATTCCTTTAACCATCAAATCTTGGACATAATCCTTGCGAGAATTGAACCAAACCCTCTACCCAAATTGCCTTTAGACATAGAATTTTTTGCATCAACTTCTTTGTCCAAACTCTCTGAGTTTATTAAACTCTTCACCAATCAAATAATTGGCTAATGGAAGCATCACTTAAACCACTTTGTAAGAATTGATTCAATTTTTTTATTAACATTTCATATCTTTTTTTCTCTCCTTTTATATAAATTCTATCAACATGATTTATAAAAAATTTAAATAAAAATATTAAAAAAATATATTTTTAAATATTCTTCAAATCGGAAAACATAATCTTATATAAAATTTAAATAAAAATATCAAAAGTATATATTTTTTAATCTTCTTCAAATGGAAAAACATAATCTTATATAAAATTTAAATAAAAATATTAAAAATGTATATTTTGAAATATTCTTTAAATGGGAAAACATAATCTTATATTGAAAGCTTCACATAATCTTATCTTGAAAGCTTCAATTGAAATTAAAGGAATATAGGAACTTGACCATGAAACAACCACTATGAATAACCATGCATTTCATACAGACTTCAAAAATACACAATAGATGAGCAAATCGCTTTCATGACACCCACCAAGCATGCACACTACTTGGGAGGATTCAAAGACAAGTCAGACAGAGAGCACAAGTAAGATGTGATTTGTTTGGAAAGTACTTGTCTTATAGGCATGGGTAGGAGCACCTTGTGAAAACAATGGTGACATGTGAACCCAAGGAGGCACACGCCTTACCTTCCTTGGGACGAATCATGGAGAATTGAGTTGTTTTTAGGAAAGGACGAGGCAACTTGGGTGAATTCCCAAGGATGGACTTGCATGTTGTTGGAAGCATGTGTTCATTAGAGAGGTTTGATGACCCCATCAACACATCCATGTACAATCATGTTGGCCAAAACAAGGAATAACATAAGGAAATGGGTGCATGCCCAATGATGGGGTGCATCAATCCAAGAACATGATTTGTTTTGGCATGTCATTTTGTGAAGGGGTATATCGATTCATTTTGGTGTGTTGTTCCACGAAGTGGCACAACACGCCCAAAGTATGTGATGGTTTGTGGAAGGAGACACTTGGAGTCCATATACGAACACAAGGTGCACAAATAAGAAGGTATAAGCAAGTGATCAAGAAATGAGACATAGATTTTGGTTTAAGGTGGGTGCATGACTGGGGCACACTATAGACTAAGGAAAGAAGGTGTGACAAAGGATCCTTGGAGTGACGAATCTATGAAGTCTGGACAATTATGTTGTATCGGGAAAGTTGCGAGACTCTACCCATCGTTGTAGCTTGGGCAGTGGCACCCTCTCTGTAGTGTATTGTATTGTGTTGATTTTTTTCACAATATAATAAATGAAGTCAGGTATTAGGTACCACTGGTCCCACTTGTGCTATATCTGTGTCTCTTTTGTTTTGCATGTTTTTCCATTATATTTCAACATGGATAACTATTAAATAATTTTAATAATTGTCTAAGTATACAAGTGAGTTGCACTAGAGTAGGAGTGTGACTATCTCGTAGACTAGAATAAATTATGGGTATGCTCTAGGTGAAGAATTGTAGTCTAGGCGAAGTATCCTTGATTTGGCCAAGCTGCATAGTGAGAACTTCCATGGTGCCATAAATACATGAGATGTCAATTTTAGATTCAGGTGGGACTCTTGGGGGTGTGAAAGATGGTATCAGAGTGGTTTTGCAAGTCTTGCAATGAAGAGCATTGTGAATATGCAACATGCAATATTGCAATTTTTTCACAGTCCAAGAGAGGTTTGAATAGTGTGACTCCTTGGACAAAGGTGGATGAAGTCGTATGATAGAGGTAGGCCATGAATAAATCAACGAAAGATGATTCAAGTGCCTTTTTGTGAACTGAGGTAGAGGAGACATGGTTGGAGCAACAAACAAAGATCTACAGGGACTTGTGATGATGCACCTTGGAACCAAGGGGCATTCCCACATAGTCTATGGAAGATTGGTATAATAGAGGTATGTTGTATTATGATTCTATTTGTCTTTTTCACTTAATGGAAAAAGAGTGTCAAGGATCAGTTTGCAACAAGTTGTGAAGGATTGGTGCATTGGGTGCATTGGGTGGAAAACTTGGTAGCTAAGACCATCAAATTTCCTTTGTGGATCTAGTTATCAATGAAAGAACAATGCAAGCTCTTGTTGACTCAGGGGTTCACACAATTTTATAAACATATAGGTTGCAAAGGAGATGGGAATTAAAGGTTCTCTGGGAAGAGCTATGTTGAAGGAAGTAAACTCTAAGGCAAGGGAAACAGTTGGTGTTTCCTCCTCAGTTCACATTTGACTTCATAAGTGGGAAGGTCGGGATAATTTCAGAGTGATGCCTATGGATGACTTTGAGTTGATACTTGGGAAATACTTCCTCTGAAGGATGCATTTGTCCCTTATGCCATGGATGGAAAACATGGTTATACTTGGTGAAGAAAAGTGTTAGGTTGTGTGCACAACTGCAAGGAATTCTAGTGGAAATGTATAGCTTATGTCTACACTAAGTATGAAGAGAGAAGCAAGGTGGAAAATATCACAGATTTACGTAGTAATTGTTGGAAATTTTGAAGAGGTCAGGGTTGCGGTAGGACATAAAATCTTAGCACATGACCTAGACCTGAAGTCTTCTATTTCCAGGTGGTGGGATAATCACAAAATAACCCTCTCTTCTTGGGATGAATTAAAGATTTCTATACAACATTTATTCCTTTCACTAATGCAAATATCATAGTTGGGACTAGATAGGAAGCAAAAGAGTTAACCACTATCCTTGGAAATATATGATGGTTAGTCTAACCCATTTGTACACATTGAGAATTGTCTACAAGTGTGGAAGGTTGTGCATCTCTCTTCTTATATATGGACACATCAATTCTTTTATTCTCTGAGAACAAATCCTAAAGATTGGTATGTGCATGAGGAAATAGGAAGAAAAATAGGATGTTGGAAGACACTTCAGACCCTATTCTACCATGATTTCTCATTCTTAGGTTAGACTCCTAAAATCACAATTTTTCTCCAACAAATCTAGAAAATGTTGTTTAGTACTAAAGTTAAGCCTAAATGTCCACTTGAATTATGCTCTAAGCATGAGAAATTTCCTAAATAAATCTTGTATAGATCCCCTATGAGAGTATACATGGATTTTAGTAAAGTTGATAAGGACCGCAAATATCCTAAGGACTTAGAGGAACTCAGACATTTAACCTTTTAGGAATCCACTAGAACAAGAGAAGTCAATGATACCATATATGGTGATATCAATATCTCATATACCCAACCTTTGAGTTTGTGGAAAGTAAGCATAGGGACCACGGTGAATCCTAAGATGGCATACATAGGTGACTATTGAGATGATAAAACTATGACCGAGATACAAGCTTTGTTGCAGGAGTATGAGGATATATTTTCTAAGAGTTTTCATAACTAAAGGGAATTAAGGGAGATTTAGGAGATATCGGGATCGAATTAAAACCTAATGCTAACCATGTCAATCATATATCATACCATTTAAATTTGCGATTCAAGGAGAAGGTTAAGAGAGAGATTGAAAAAATGTTAGTCGTCGGGCTAATTTTCCCTATGGATGAGGTTGAGTGGATCAATCCTATTGTAATACATAGTAATAAGGGTATCGATGATATAATATTCTCTTTGTATTATAGGAGTTTGAAATCCACTTGTGTTGACCCTTTCCTACTCCCTTTAGCGATGAATTTCTTGATCAAGTGGCGGACAATGAAGCCTATTATTTTAGAGATAGATTCTTAAGTTGTCATCTAGTTATAAATGCAAAGGAATATAAGAGAAGGACTACCTTCACTACAGAATGGAGTTTTGTTGATTATAATGTTATGCCCTTTGTACATAAGAACGCTCCAGTTGTTTTCTCTCAGATAGTGATTGCTACATTCTATGAATTTATTCATAAATTTCTTGAGGTCTATATAGAATATTGGACTATTTACAACCTATAGAAGGAAAATGTAGGTTTACTTTGACTGATGATTGATCATTGTAGGAAGATACATATTTCTTTAAACCTAAAGAAGTGTATTTTTTGTGTGCCCTTTGGAAATATGCTAGGACATATAGTATGCAGGGAAGGGTTCTTGGTTTATCCTGCAAAGGTTGCGGTCATCCTCAATATTCTTGCTCCTATGAATGTTAAACAATTGTGGTCAAACTTGGTCCACACTAGAAACTACCACAGACATATAAAAAAATTACGCAAGCATAACTGCCCCATTGGAGAAATTGTTGAATAAATATGAAACCTTCATCTAGAAGCCAGAGTGTGACCAATATTTTGATAGCCTCAAAGAAAAGTTGAGTACTACCCCTATTCTTATATATCCAAATTGGAATGTGGAATTTATTGTACACGTTGATGATTTTGCTAATGCTTTGGGTGCAATCCTTGTGAAACCTAGTGAAGGAAACTTGGATCATCCCATCTACTTTGCTAGTGGTAATTTTTCTCAAGTCGATCACATCTACACTACCACTAAAAGGGAGGGCTTGGAAATGGTTTATGCTTTGAAAAAGATTAGACATTATCTATTAAGAGGTCATTTTAAATTCTGTATTGATCATTATGATTTTAAATATCTAGTTAATAAACCTATATTAGAAGGCATGCTTTATAGACAGTTGTTTCTCTTTCAAGAATTTTCCTTTGAGGTTGTTTTCAAGACATGAAAATTAAATGTTGGCCTTGATCACTTATATTGATTAGAATCAAGCAAGAGTGGTAGATTTATTGATGATAATCTCCCTGATGCATATATTTTTAATATTGAGGATATCCTTGACTACCTTTCGAATATTTCATTGTTTCTCACTACTGGTACTATGCCTAAAGAATATTCTGCAACTCAAAAGAGGCATATAGTGGTTTGTCCTGTCAATTATCAATTGATCACATGATAGTTGTATAAATTGGGGTTGGATAGAATCCTTCGATGATGTGTACTTGATCATGAGTAGCCAAAGATCTTGTGGGAATGAAATTATAGAGTTGTGCGGGGACATGTCAAAGGGAAATAGACTGCCCAAAATATATTACATGAAATATTATGGTGGTTGATTTTATTCAAATATGCCAAGCATTATGTCAAGGAATGTGATGTTTTTCATAGAGTTGGTAAAACATCATGAAGAGATGAGATGTCATTACATATAGTTTGATCTCTTAAAGAATTTGGCAAATGGGCATTTGACTTCTTAGGACTGATCAATCTACCAACAAAGAACTCAAAGGAAATATATATCATCACAACTACCGACTATGTCACCCATTGAGTGAAATAAGAACCAATACGAGATTGTTCTATGGATATTGTAGCCAGGTTTATTTTTTAGAATATCATGTCTCTATTTGGATGCCCTTGGATTTTGACAAGTGATCAGGGTGCACATTTGATCAGGGAGACTGTAGCTACTCTCACTCATGAGTTCCTAATTCAACATCATAAAATTATTCCATATCATCCTCAAGAAAATGAGACAATCAAATCCTTTAACAAGGTTTTGGAAAGAGGATTAACCAAGGTATGTTGCAAAAATAGAGACGACTATGATGATAAAATTCCCATAGTATTATGGGATTACATGACTACTACAAAGAAACTGCATAAGTATACTCCATTAAAACTAGTTTATGGTAGAGAAGTGGTTGTGCCCGCCAAGTTCATCGCTCTAAGTTTATATATTGCACAAGTGAGTCACATGATGGATGACGAATCAATTGTGGAATAGGTAACAAAGATGTTGGAATTAGACAATGTTTGATTTCTAGTATATTTTCATCAAATGGTGGAGACAACTCGACATAAAGTTTAACGTGATAGGCACATTAAGGCTAAGGCATTTTTTCAAGGTGATCAAGTTTTGTTGCACGATAATAAGTATAAAAAGAATACCAGGAAGGTTTTATTTTGGTTTTGCAGTAGCTTTTTTGTTCCCACAATATCATTTTAAATATATTCACAATAGAGATCATATTTATAGGCTCACATATGTCAAAATGTAACAAGTCTAAATCTTTGTGGATCTTTGGGAGATTATCAAAACTTTTAACACTTCTATGTTTAATTTATGCTTAAAGGGATCATTTTATTTATACCTTCATGTTGGGTATGTGTTATATTATTTTCATGGTTAGAACTGGTGTCTACGTTGTGGTTGTTTTGGCGGTTTTTTAGTGGTTTTTTGCATCCATTTTTGGGTGGTTTTTCGACACATGGTTTTTACCGATGGTTTTCTATTTATGGTTAAGGAATTAGGGTTGTTGAATAATTTGGGTTATAGGATTAGGGTTTTGGATGCTACAGGATCCTATATGTATATTGTATTGTAAACAATGTATGATATGAATGACTATACAATATGTTGGTTTTCCCAGTTTGGGTTTATAGGGGAAAAATCTTTGTGTAATTTGTGTATTTTCCACTGTATATTTTATGTTCTTTTATTGAAAATCTATTTGCAGTAAATAATTGTACAAGGTTAAAATCTACATTTGGTATCAGAGAAATTATTGGATTCAAGGGGACGCATTTATGGTCAAGGGTTTGGATTGGGACTGTGATAAGACTTGTTACAATGGGAGATATGTGGTACTGATTCTTTAGGTGAAAATAAATGGTAGAAGTTCAAAAATAGAGATTGAGAAATTTAATGGGAAAAGTTTTGAGTTGTGGAATCTCAATATGGAAGATCTGTTGGTAGACAAATATCTGTGGATTGTGGTAGATCCATGTACTACACCTACATGAACGTCAACAAATGAATAGAAAAATTTGGATCGGAAGGCAAAGAGCACAATCCGATTGTGTCTCTCATATTTAGTATTACTAAATGTGTCAGGGTAAGCTACAACCAAGGAGTTATGGGATAATTTGGGGAATTTGTATCATTCAAAGTCCCTGGTAAATAAATTGTTCCTACATAATAAGTTGTAAATCATGAGGATGAGAGATGGAGACTCGGTGAAAGAGCACTTGAATGCCTTCAATATTGTGGTAAGTTAGTTATTATCTTTTGATATTAAAATTTGATATGAATATAAGTGTATCAGTCTATTTTTCTCTTTACCAGACTTGTGAGATAATATGGTTATGGTCATAGGTAGTAATTCAACTACCTTGATTTTCGATGATGTGGTATCATTCTTGTTGTTGGAGGAGCTGAGACATAATAACATGGAAGGACAACACACCGATGCATTATTTGTAAGAGGATGCTCCCAGGAAATAAATAGATCTAATTCCTCAAGTGGGAGATCTAAATATCCCACAAAGTTTGTAAAGGTATGTTGGAGATGTGGAAAACAAGGGAAATTAAAGAATCAATATAGATCCAAAATCATTTAGAGATTGAAGGGATCTAAAGGTGATCCCTCTATAAAAGAAAATATCTCCAAGGAAGAACGAGGGGATGTTTACTTAGCTTCTTCAAGCACACATGCATATCTGGCTTCTTCAAGCACACATGCATATCATGAGGCATGATAGGTTGACTCAGGTGCATCCTTTCATATGACTCCCCACAAGGATGAGGAGTTTTTTTTCCTAGGTGATGAATCGACAACAAAAATCATAGGATGAGGAAAATTCAGGTTGAGGCTCATAGATGGAAGGATTAGAACAATTCATGGTGTTCTACACATCCCAGGATTGGCTAGAAATTTGATTTTTGTAATCAAAATGGACGATGCAGGGGTAAAAATAGTATTTGAAAAAGAAACCTATAGGATGGTTCGAGGAGCAATGGTGTTGCTGAAGGGATACTTGGATATATTTCCTCAGGAATAAATATGAAGTCTTTGACAGGTTTAAAGAGTTTAAGGCTCTTATTGAGAATCAAACATAGAAAAGAATAAAGGTGTTGAGGATGGATAATGGTGGAGAGTTCTGCGAGAATGAATTTAAAGAGTTCTGTAAGAAGTGTGGTATAGCAAGGAAAAATAATACTCTATAGACAACTCAACAGAATGGAGTTGTAGAAAGGATGAACATGAAATTGATGGAAAAATCAAGGTGCATGCTAAGTGGATTTGTTTTAGGACACGAATTATGGGTAGAGGTAGTGGGTACTACATGTTACCTGGTCAATCGATCACCCTCATCATCACGATTTTACAAGACTCCACATGAGGTATGGGTTGGTAAGAAACCCTCTCTCACACATATCAAGGCATTTGGTTGTGAGGCCTATGTTCACATTCCAAAGGAAAATAGAAGTAATGTAGACAAGAAGGTGAGAAATTGTATCTTTATTAGGTATAAAGATGGTCTCAAAGGTTATAATCTTTAGAACCTAGAAACTAAGAATGTTGTGTATAGTTGAGATGTGGTATTTAGAGAAATGAAAGAGGTTTTCAAACAGAAGTCCTACCAAGTAAGGAAGAACCAAAGAAGACAAAGTTTGATTTAAAGGATGATGAATTAGACTCTCTAGAAGAACATGAATCAAAAGAATAAGATCATCATACTCTAGTATTGAGGAGATCGGTTCTGGAAAAAAAGGATACCAAAAAGGTATACTACACCTGATTTTCATTCAAAATTTTCTTTGTCTATTACTAATGATGATCCTATAGCTGTTACAAAGGTAGTGAACTCAAAGGATGGAAATGTTTGATTACTGAGAGGGGGGGTGAATTAGTAATAGCATAATTATAATCCTTTTTCTTCAAATGTTATATTAATGTAGAATTATTATCCAATAATGAGCGGCAATAAATAAACAATCACACACTACACAATACACCAATGGTTTACATGGAAAACCAAATCGGGAGAAAACCACAGAATGACTTTTCTTATATGTCTTGAAGAATTACATTCATTGGAAGCACCAACTTCCTTTGTTTTCCAGCTGCAACTGGAAGGAGGCTCCAACCCCCTAGTTTCTTAGGCTACAACCTAAGGGAAGCTTCAACTCCCCAATTCTCTGGCTATAACCAGAAGGAGGCTACAACCCCCTATGCTCTCCAGCTACAACTGAAAAGTGGCTACAACCACCTATTCTTTCCCTGTCTTGCCACCCTGAAGTAGAAGTAGAATGATGGAACCACTATCACACTATCACTGATCACTGTGAGATATACTGTTGTAAAACTGTACCAATAAATCTTAACCATGCATCAACTATGGATCAACCTATACCTCAACCTGTAATCAACTTGTACCATAAACAAATGCATCAACCATGCACCAACCTATAACAAACAACCTGTAATCAACCTATACCATAAACAAGTGAATCCAACCATGTACCAAGTATGTACTAATCATGTGTCAAATAATTATCAACTATGACTCATCAATATGTACCAACATCATCAACTATACACCTCATGTATGTGCCAATTCATCAACTACTTGTCTCAGCCATGTAGTCAACATGTACCTCAACCAAAAGCCCTCATCAATTTCATCATCCAAATCTGATTTGTAGCTCTATAATAGACCTGGTGTATATGACCACATTCCTGCAAACCTTCCTTAACTTTAAAAACAAGAGACTAGCATTTTCATCAAACATTTCTTTAGTCTCACATGCCTAGTTTTGGATTAGTCAACAATCCTAACTTGAAGTAATCATAAATTTGAACCTCTAATGTATAAAGGTATGAAACTGATACACAATGTTCTTTAGTGTGTTTTATGAAATTCCTCTAGGTTTCACTACTTGGAACCTCTCAGAAAAGGAGTTATAACAATAGTGACATACCTTGTTGAATTATGGCTTACTCTAGAGAGCGACCTTGTAGAGCGTGCCCCACACGAAATAATAGTGACATACCTTGTTGAATTCTGGCTTATTCTAGAGAGCGACCTTGTAGAGCGTGCCCCACATGAAATATTCATTGAATTGATTTGAAACTGTTACAAAGAATCATAAATAATGTACCCTAACCGACACATTTGGTCTCACTAAATTTTTATCTTTTATGAAGAAGTTATGATGTTTTTACCCGAAACACATGTTTTTGACTAGTTTCAGGACTAGCCACAAACCCTATTTTTCACGGAGTATAACTCCCAAAATACAACGACCCACAAGATGAATTTTTCACCAAAGATACTTGGGTATGTTTTCTTAATGGAATAGAAATTTCATGGTCTGAATCATTATATAAAACAAGTTATAGCGAAAATGGTGAGATGACCTGTAAATAACATACCTTAGAAAGCATCATCAAATTTTTTTATCCTTCCTTCAATTTCAACCTTATTTTCATCACATTCCTTTAGAAATTAGGATTAGATATCCTTGGTTACCTCAGAAACCTATATATATTCAATATTCTCAAGTGTAATTAAAATTAGAGATCCTTGCCTCTTATTTATACTCTCCAAGTAGCTTCCTTAAAAACATCTTCTAGGTCACTTGGCCCACTTTCCTTATTTTAGGGTTAACACACTTCTAATTTCTCCATTAAATTTATTATTGAGATAATTTATTTTGGATTCACTTTGAATTAGAATACACTCATCAATTCACTTTACTATTTACCTTTTAAAATATCTTAAACCACTTTGAGTACTTTGACCTTTTGGGGCTTCTAGATGACATATGAGGGTCCTCCAACTTCGTAAGGCCATAACTCTCAAACCGTGAGGAGTTATGTGACATTCCACATACCACTAGAAATGGAATGACATATAATATACATATAGAATAGTATTACCTTCAAATATTGAAAAAATCATACCGTTATCCATCAAACAAACTTGGGTCCATTACCCAAACCTGGGTTCTCCAACTTCACATGATCATAACTCTCTAACCGTGAGGAGTTATGTAATGTTCTACATACCACCAGAAATGGCATGCCAAGCAATATCCATATACGATAGTTTCCCTGACAAATTCACTATCCTTCATCTCATTATTCCACAATTAAGCATGGGTTCTGTTACTCCGTAAAGCATCTTCCCATGAGGGCTTTCACCATAAGGGGACCACTTTGGAGTTCATCCATATTTACTTCTTATCAACCATGAAAAAACAATAATGAGTCATATTTCCATCAAACAATCTTGGGTCCATTAACCAAACTTTTGTGCTACGGGGATTTCTTCAAGCGTTGTATCAATGGCAACCAACCTTAATCAACAATCTCCCCCTTTGGCATTGATGGCAACACTCTGATGCAATACTGAAATCATATCACTCATGCTCCCCCTAGAACCATGTCTCTATTCTCTTCATCTGATAAATCTACCTCTGTCCTCTGCATCTGATAAATCTGCTCCCCCTGGAACCATGCCTCTATCCTCTACATCTGATAAATCTCTCCCCCTTTGTCATCAATGGAAAAGATATCTTTCCATCTGGGGAGACTCCCCCTGACTTAATTGTCCTGTTATGTTGTTTCCTCATGTACATGTAAGAAATATAAGATAATCATTAAAAAAGCATTCATTTTGGAGTAGAAATAACTCTAAGTCTTTGGCGAAGATATTCAAAGGCTTCCTATGGAAGTGGCTTTGTAAATATGTCTTCCACTTGTTATTTTGTTCCGACATACTCAACTTTGATGTTCTTTTGTGCAACTTGTTCCCATAGAAAGTGACAATTGATTGGAATGTGCTTCGTATTAGAGTGCATCACCAGGTTTTTTGAGATACTGATGGCACTTGTATTATCACAATATATTGGAATGGGCTCATCATACTCAACCTGTATATCTGTAAAAGTTTTTTTCATCCGAAGAACCTGTGTACAACATGTTGCTACTACAATATACTCTACCTCGGCTGTAGATTGAGATACTAATGATTGTTTCTTGCTTAGACATGATACCAAACACTCACCTAAGTAAAATGTTGCTCCATTGGTGTTCGTTGGTCATCAATACAACCTGCCTAATCTGCATCAGTGTAGGCAATAAGTGATAGATATTTTCCTTTTGGATACCATAATCCAAACTCTTATGTTCCTTTAAGATATCTGAAGATCCTCTTTACTACTAATACATGTGATTCCTTTGGTGCTTCTTTAAATTGTGTCACCTGTCCATCTGTCTTCATTACATATGGTCTGGATGTTGTCACATATAGTAGGATGCCAATCATTGACCTGTATTTCCTCTGATATGTAGACTTCGAATCATCATCTTTGCTCAACTTACAACTGGTTTGCATGGGAGTGATAACTGGTTTGCAATCTTCCATTCCGAACCTCTTTAGCATTTCTCTGATATACTTGGTTTGAGAAATAAAAATTCCTTGGTTTCTTTGATGTATCTGAAGTCCCATAAAGAAGGATAGTTCTCCAAGTAAGGAAATTTGAAATTCATTATGCATGTCTTTTGCAAATTTCTAGCTTAACCTATCATCGTCACTACCAAAAATAATATCATCAACATAAACTTCAATTAATAAAATATTACCTTGACTTACCTTGATGTAGAGGTTGATGTCTGCACTTCCTTTTCTGAACCCTGCCTATTGCAGATACTTATCTAGTCTGGAGTACCATGCTCTAGGAGGCTGTTTTAGACCATACAAGGCCTTCTTTAATTTACACACATAGTTTGTGTTCTTTGACAAATGAAATCCTTCTGGTTGTTCAATGTAGGCTTCTTCTTCAAGTTCCCCATTCAAAAAAGATGATTTTATGTCCATATAATATACTTTAACATTTTTGGAAGCTAAAATAAAATAGATTGCTTCCATTTTGGAACCTAGGGAAAATGTTTTTTCAAAGTCGATTCTTTCAATCTGTGCATATACTTTACATACAAATCTAGCTTTGTCCCTTGTAACCTGTCCATGTTCATTCAATTTATTCCTGAAAACCCATTTTGTGACGATCACATTCTTATTCTTTGGTCTTGGAACCAATTCCCAAGTGTCATTTTTCTCTATTTGATCCAATTCTTCATCCATGGCCTTATTCCAAAATTTATCCATGTTGGCTTCTTCAAAACAATTTGGTTCAATTGTAGATAAGAGTGCTAGGTGTGTTTGTTTTGGTGAACAGATTTTTTTCTAGTCTCAACTTCTGCATCTTTGTTTCCAATAATTTGATCTGAAGGATGATTCTTCTGTACTCGTTTTCTAGGTGTCTTTGGAGATACTTGTTGAACTTGCTCTTATGATTCTGTCAGATTCTCTTCATATTCATCTTCCTCTTCTACTTCTTTTTCGAAAAGTTGTTCCATTGATTTGTTTTCTTCTTCCTTTGATTCTGGTCTGCCTGTTTCATCAATTTTTACGTTGATGCTTTTGACAGCTTTGTTTAATCTTAGATTGTAACACTTGTATGCTTTCCTTGTACTTGAGTAACCAAAAAGTATTTCTTTGTACACACGAGAGTCAAACTTTCCCATTCTTCCATCTTCTCTTTTGATGTAGCATTTGTTTCCAAAAACTCTGAAGTGCTTCACATTTGCTGGTCTTCCTTTCCATAGTTCGTAGGGAGTTTTATGAGTGTTGTTTCTGAGAATTACTCTATTTTGAATGTGAAATTTTGTATGCACTTCCTGTGTCCAAAACATATATGTCAACTTTGAATCCATTACCATTGTTTGAGCCATTTCTTGTACTTTCTTGTTCTTTCTTTCAACAACTCCATTCTGTTGAAGTGTCCTAGTGACAAAGAGTTGTCAATTTATTCCATGATTGCTGCAGTAGTCCATAAATTCCTTTGAGGTGAATTCTCCTCCATTATCCAATATTAAGAATTTGATTCTTGAATCCATCTCATTTTAAACCATTTCCTTCTAAATCTTGAAGTTTTCAAAAGCTTCTGACTTGTTCTTGAGAAAGCAAACTACAGTCATTCTTGTATAATCATCAACTAACAACATAAAGTAGCTCTCACCTTTTAAGACTTTTGTTGTAGTTGGTCCAACTAGATCAATATGCACAATTTACAGTGGTTTTGTTGTTGAAATTGCTTTGATTTGAACCTGGTCTTCGTTTGTTTTCCTTGCTGGAAATGCTTGCATAAAGTGATGGTTAGTTTTGTGATCTGAGACATTTCTCTGACTGTTTCTCTATTGATAAATTTGAAAAGGTTATCAAAATGCATGTCACCCATTCTTCTATGCCATAGCCAACTTTCATCTTCCTTTCCTAGACAACACTTTTCATTTCCAATTTCGCTTAACACATATATGTTGCTTGAAGTTAATCTTGCAGTTGTAGCAACCTGAACCTTCTTTTCTTATCTCACACTTTTGTGAATCAAAAGTAACTTTATGAACTTGGTCACACATTTGAATCACACTTAAAATATTATGTTTCATATCTTCTACTAGTACAACATTTTCTGTCTTTTCATTCTTGTTCCCAATTCAGACTGTGCCTTTTCCAATGATTTTGGCCTAATCATCATTTCCAAAGGAGACTGATCCATCTCTTTCCTTTCGTAATGTAAGAAACTTGTCTCTATCACCTGTCATGTGTTTTGAACCTCCATTGTCAACATACCAACCATATTTCTTCTATTTAGCTTGTAGATATACTGTGCATTCTTCATNATGTGTTTTGAACCTCCATTGTCAACATACCAACCATATTTCTTCTATTTAGCTTGTAGAGATACTGTGCATTCTTCATTGCTATACTGATCTTGCTTTCTTATCCATGTCGTTTTCTGAGGTTCTTGTTTGTGACTCTATTGAGGTCCTTTAGGAGGGATTGACATTCTGCAATTTTTGGCCATGTGTCCAAAATTGTTATATTTGTAACATTCCACTTCAGTTCTCAAAGATTCAAACCTGTTGTAACTTAGTCTTTGTGTTTCACTAGGTCTTCTTGAATAACCCCTTTGTATATGGCTCTCAAAGTAGTTATTGTTCTTGTTGTTAGCTTTGCAATTTACAGCTTTATGTCCAAAATTATTACATGCATAACATAAACCAAAAAATATAGTTTGTTACATGGTAGTTGAAGATCTTCTGAAAGGAGGTGCTATTATGAATCCTTCTTCTTCTTGAGGCATGTCTATCTGTTGTTGCTTCTGAAATCTGAATCTTCTCGGTGGAGGAGTGTCCCTGTAATCTTCCTTGTATATCTTTTTATCCCCTTTGATTGTTTCTGCATAGCTTTTTGTATTTGTTTCTTTCTCTAGTGTTTTGGAGCTTGATCCATTTTCTGTCTGATTGTATCCAAGTCCGAACTTGTCAAGATGAAACTTTTTACTACTGACAATGTCATCCAGAACTTTTGAGCTATTCTGCTATTTTTATTTTGAATATCCTTTCTTAGTGTGACAATATCTACTTCTAGGTTTCCAATGATCCTTTCCTTTCCTTCTAGTTGTTCTTTGAGTGATTCTTCAATTATTTTATATTCTTCTATTTGAACCTTCAATTTTGTGATCATTTGTTCTAGTTCTTGAGTGTTTTTTTTCGTATCTAGTTCTGCTTGTAGTTTCTTGTTTTTCTTCTTTTCTCTTCTGATAACTTCTATGGCACTCATTAATTCTTCTCAGAAGTCAACTTCTGCCTCTTCAATTTCTTCTTCATATGCTTCTTCATTTTTTTCTTCTACTTCCATGAATGGAACTCTCCTTGTTTCACTGTCACTGACTTCATCTTCATCTGATGACAAGATGTCTTCTTTGGTGCAAAATTTTTTCTTGAAAAAATTCTTTGTAGTTCTTTTACCTTTATATGTTTGTCTGCCTTTTGAGTAACCTTCATCATTTCTCTTTTTCTTATGATCACATGTGTTAGCAAAATGAAAAATACCATCACAATTAAAACAAATTAAAGGAAGCTTACCTCTATACCTACCGTTGGTTCCCTTGTTCAATCTTTTGGCAAAGTTGGTCACTTCTTCATAATCTTCCAAGACATCACTGTCGTTGCTATATTCGTCTTGTTCCTTTTTCTTTTGCTTTGATCTTTTAGATGCTTTGTGTTGATACTGAGAGGGGGGTGAATTAGTATCAAGTACAATTTAAAAACCTTTTTCAACTTATACTTAAACCATTCAATTATATTCAATGAGAAATGAACAATAGTATAAGAGTTACACCAATACACCACAATACACCATGCACAATATNNTGAGAAATAATCAATAGTTTTTGTTCAAGGGAAGTAATGATTTCTAAAGGTAGCTACAGATTCAAAATGTAAAGGGAGGGATAAACCTCCAAGAGGAAGATACAATCCTCCAATATCAAGAGAGATTTGAACTCTCCATCCTTGCCCCTTCCTTCCACCCAAGAATATATGAGAGATAATAAAACTTTACATTAAATCATCACCATCAACCAATCATCACATAGAACCTGATAATGCTTCCTAAGACTTCTTCAATTTCTGCAATTCTTCAATTCTTGGAGTACTCTGATCCTATAGATAATATTACTCAATGTATTCTCTAAAACTCCTCCAATTCTCACTCCTTGAATCCTCTCCAAAAAGAGGTTATAGAAAGAATGGTAGATATTATTCAATTCTGGTCTGTTCAAAAGACCCAACTTGTACAACATGCCCTACGCTCAATATTTAACATCTGATTCTGAAACTCACACACAAGAAACTATAATCTGTACTATTTACAATGGAAGTGGTTCCACTTCATTTGGATTATGTATGAAGAAGTTATGACTATTTTACCCGGAACACATGTTTATTGACTAGCTTCAGGACTGGTCACAAACCCTATCTTCCACAGAGTCTATCTCCATAACTATAGCAAATCAACAGCTGAAATTTTTACCAAAGGTACCTTGATATGTATTCTGAATACCATAGCAATTTCACCATCTGAATCGTTTTAGAAAAAAAGTTATAGCAAAAATGGTAAGATGACCTGAAAATAACATACCTTAGAACACATCACCAAAAGACTTCATCCTCCCTTGAAATCTGGCCTTCTTTTCTTCTTATTTCCTCTGAAATTTGACTTGTATCAAATGAATGTATAATGATG
>JASDQU010010490.1:26171-55055 GCA_032191745.1 Picea mariana | reverse complement strand
CATAATGATTTCTTTCATACCTGATGGGAGAGGATCTTCTTGATGTCTCATTCCTTCTGAATTCTAGTCTTATATCTTGTTGTTCAACTTGTTCTGGAGTGTTGGTTTCATCATTTTCAACTTCCTTCTCTTGTTTTGTTGTCTTCAAACTGTCATTGTATCCTAGTCCTGTCTTATCATTTGGAGATCTTTGATTGCTAAGGATCTCATCTAATTTTTCAGTGCTTTTTTCGAACTTCTTCAACTTTTGTGTTGTCAATAGTAGCTCCCTTTTTGTGTGATTCAATTCTTCTTTCAATTTCTCATAATCTTCTAATTGTTCCTTCAAGCTATTAATGGTCTTTTCAAGCTTGTAATTCTCTTCTTCACAACTACTCAATTCACCTTTTAGTATTACGTTTGTGTTTCTAAGCTTGCTATTTTTAGTTTCAACATGCTTCAATTTTTCAAGATTCTTATCTTCTTGTTCACTCTCTACATTATCTTTGTATCCCCAAAAAGATTCAAGGTTGGTTTTTTCATCTGAATCTTCTTCACAAATGATTTCTTCTTCTTTAGAATTCTTATGATCATCATCATGGGTTTCGTGGGTTATGAAGAGGACTTCTCCTCTATCAATATCTTCTTCATCACTCTCATCTAAGGATATGTCATCATCCTTGGAGTAGAAACTCTTTTTATTGTTGAGACTTCTCTTTTTATAGTAGCATTTTTCAACAATATGTCCTATTCTACCACAATTAAATCATTTGAGACGAGACTTACCTTTGTATCTTCCACTTCCTTTCTGGAACCTTCTTAGGAAATTTGCTATTTCTTCGTCAAGGTCGTTATCCTTGTCTTTTTTCTTCTTTATGGATTTAAAGGCTGCTTCATTGCTTGTCTGGTCACCTTCTGTACCTGTTCTCATTTCATATACCATAAGAGTCCCATGTAATTCATCCATTGTCATTTTGGTCAAGTCCCTAGTTTCTTCAATGGCGGAGACCTTAGCATCATACTTCAAGAGAAGTGATCTCAACACTTTTTGTACAACCAATGATTCATCGAGCTCTTCACCTAATCCTCTGATAACATTAACAACTTCATCAACTCTAAGAAGATAGGTTGCAATATCTTCCTTTTCATTCATCTTCAAATTTTCAAATTCTGCTCTATGTCATTGAAGCTTGACCTACGTAACTTTTGGACCACCTTTGTATATATTCTTGAGTTTGTCCCATACCTCTTTAGCAATGTTGCATCCCATCACTTTACTAGCAATGGTTGGTGCTAATGTTACTAGAATAACATGTCTGGCTTTTGAATTACAACTCATAATCTTCTTCTCATTTGGATCGGTTGGAGCATTATTTGGGATTACATAGCCATTTACAACTGAGTACCAAATGTCTATTCCTAAAGCCGTTAGGTAAGTTTTCACTCTATCACTCCAGTATGCATAATTTCTTCCATCAAATTTCTGAATCCCATTTGAAATGTGCTCATGGTCATCCATATCTGCTCAGGATTTTCCTTCCAGTGGTTAAACTATTCTAAAGGCAACCTTCTCTGATACCAATTGTTGATATTGAGAGGGGGGTGAATCAGTATCAAGTACAATTTAAAAACTTTTTTCAACTTATACTTAAACCATTCAATTATATCCAATGAGCAATGAACAATAGTATAAGAGTTACACCAATACACCACAACACACCATGCACAATATATGAGAAATAATCAATATTTTTTGTTCAAGGGAAGTAATGACTTCCAAATATAAAGGGAGGGATAAAGCTCCAAGAGGAAGATACAATCATCCAATATCAAGAGAGATTTGAACTCTCCATCCTTGCCCCTTCCTTCCACCCAAGAATGTATGATAGATAATAAAACCTTACATTAAATCATCACCATCAACCAATCATCACATAGAACCTGATAATGCTTCTTGAGACTTCTTGAATTTTTAGAATTATTCAATTCTTGGAGTACTCTGATCCTGTAGATAATATTACTCAATGTATTCTCTGAAATTCCTCCAATTTTCACTCCTTGAATCCTCTCCAAAAAGAGGTTATAGAAAGAATGGTAGACTTTATTCAATTCCGGTCTGTTCAGAAGACCCAACTTGTACGACATGCCCTCAGCTCAATATTTAACATCTGATTCTGAAACTCATACAAAAGAAACTACAATCCGTACTCTTTCCAATGGAAGTGGTTCCACTTAATTTGGATTATGTATGAAGAATTTGTGATTGTTTTACTCGGAACACCTATTTATTGACTAGCTTCAGGACTGGTCACAAACCCTATCTTCCATAGAGTGTATCTCCATAATTGTAGAAAATCAAGAGCTAAAATTTTTACTAGAGGTGCCTTGATATGTCTTCTCAATACCATAGAGATTTCACCATTTGAATCATTCTAGAAAAAAAGTTATAGAAAAAATGGTAAGATGACTTGAAAATAACATACCTTAGAACACATCACCAAAAGACTTCATCCTCTCTTGAAATCCAGCCTTCTTTTCTTCTTATTTCCTCTGAATTTTGAATTGTATCAAATGAATGTATAATGATTTTTATTTATACCATTTATGTCACTTCCTTTTAACATTCGGGCCGACCTGACACTTTCTTATTTTGTAATTCTTTTCTTTAATTATCTTCATGGCCTACATGTACTTCCTTCTTCAATTCACTTTGTCATCTTCAAAAATTCATTTCTCCTCAACCATGAGNCATGTGCATTGTCCTTCATGTCCAAATACCTTTATCAATCTTGCGGTCCAAAACCCATGACTAGGGTTGACATCAATGACAACAACCAATCTTCCAACACTTTCAAGGCTGCTTCTTTTACATCTGGATTTTCCTGTTTAGTTCTCATCTCATATGTTGTGAATATTCCATGCAGTTCGTCCATGATTATTGAGTTTAGATCCGATCTTTATTCTAGTATTGATATCTTAGGGTTGAATCTCATAGGAAGAGATGTTAGTACCTTTTGAACAATTACAAATTCTTCAATTTCTTCTCCCAATCCTATGATTGCATTCATTGTTTCATCGACTCGTAAGAAGTAGGCTTTGATATCTTCATCTTCCTTCAGTTTTAGTTGTTCGAAATAACCTCTATAAGTTTGAATGTTTGCTTCTTTGACTTTTGAATCTCCTTAATAAATATTTCTAAGCTTGTCCCAAATCTCTTTAGCATATTTACAATGTGCAACTTTGGTGAATACCGTATCACTAAGACAATTCAAAAGTGTGTTTTTGTCTTTCGAATTGTTCTCACCAAGTTTCACTTCTTTATCATTTGTTGGTGGAACTGTTGGTGCTGTGTATCCATCTACAATTATTTCCAAACTTGAAATACCTGTGCCTGTATATATGTCTTCATCCGTATGCTCCAAAAATCATACTTCTGTCCATCAAACTGTGGTATTCCATTTTTATACGAGTTGGTACTCTCCATGATCTACCTTTTAGTGGTTAAACTGATTTCTGAAGGAGCCTTCTCTGATACAAATTGTTGGATTACTGAGAGGGGGGGTAAATTAGTAATAGCGTAATTATAATCCTTTTTCTTCAAATGTTATATCAATGTAGAATTATTATCCAATAATGAGCAATTAGAAATAAACTATCATACACATACATAGTACACCAGTGTTTTACGTGGAAACCCAAATCGGGAGAAAACCACATAATGATTTTTCTTATATGTCTTGAAGAATTACATTCATTGGAAGCACCAACTTTCTTTGTTTTCCATCTGCAATTGGAAGGAGGCTCCAACCCCCTAGTTTCTCAGGCTACAACCCGAGGGAAGCTCCAACTCTCCAATTCTTTGGCTACAACCCCCTATGTTCTCCGGCTACCACCACCTGTCCTTGCCTCACCCTGCCACCCTAAAGTAGAAGTAGAATGATGGAACCACTGTCACACTATCACTGTGAGGCACTACTAAATTTGAACATTTTTGTGACGAAGTAGATACAAATTTTCATTGGCATAGAATCATTTTTGCAGCCAAGATGATTTTTTTTTTCGTCGGACACATGGATCTTCGTCGGTCTAGTGACCAGAAAAAGAAGCCTATTCATAATAGGTAAATGTTCAACTAGAGACGAATTTTAGTCGGTCAAACGACTAATATTAGTCGCAAGAGTGACCAAAACAACCCTAGAAAACATAGTCAATAAACCACTATGAGTCGCTAGAATGACGAATATTAGTCATTAGAAATACCAAACCATCATTTAAAAAGGTGAAAAGAAGGAGGATCAGTTAGTCGCTAACTGACGAGCGACGAACAGGTTGGTCTCTCTAGCAACTAACAGGTTAGCTGCTAAAGCGACCAACACGTTGATGTTTGCGACCAATTGGCTATACTAGCGACGAATAGGTTGGTCTCTCTAGAGACTAATAGGTTGGTCGCTAAAGAAACCAATTGCCTATACTAGCGACGAACAGGTTGGTCTTTAAAGCGACCAATATTGGGTTTAAAAAAAAAAAAAAAGTATTCCATTCACACAGGATCTTTGCAAATCTGACCTACATGAGCATTCTTTAATAACAAAAATGAAATGGTCCATGACTATAATATTTAATAACATATATGTAATAAGGAAACATGCATAGGTTTTGGAAGTCATACCATTTTGAAAAATGTAATGGGTTCAAGAAACAACACTTCCAAATTTACAAGAAACAAGAAGATGATGTATTTGTATATAGATGTATGAGTAGGAAGAAATATTTATGAGTAGGAAGAAAGATGATGTATATGTATATAGATGTATGACGGGTCTTACTCTGTAAGTAAGATTTTATGAACTTCTTTTTTCTAAATATTTTTTTTGGAAAATGCACCTTATATTACTTCAAATAAACAATAGAGTTACAACAAATAGACTCTTAAGTTACAGTTATAAGGATTTATTCATTGTCTTCCAATTTTAAAACTCACATAATTAGAATGTATAAAACATAAAGATATCTAGCATTGACTAGTTAGGGGTTATTGTATACTAAAAAGTCAAGGGGTGCCATGAAAGAACTATTCCTTAACCCGACATAGTCTACATCATTTGAATATCCAATATGTGTAGGTATCTCTCCTCTTTGGATAGCTTCCATCGATGACCATAGTGAAGCAATAGATCTACCCTTCATGTCCAACACCATTTCTCTATTTCAAAGGTTTATAAATAATGTAGGCTTGAGTATTTTAAGATGGAATTTTAGACATGCATAATACCCCCTTTGGTGTTCTTATGCCATACATGGTCACTTTCATTCTTACTTTCATGCTTTTAAGATCAATAGCAAGTCAGTACCTTGACAAAGATATCCCCCTCATTTTAGTGATGGACAAGTCCAACACAAGGGAGGCTTCTTCGGTGACCCAAGGGGGATTCCAAGGGAGAAGCCAAGGAGAAGAATGAAGCACCCCTATAGGTCATAATGAAAGTTTCTAGGAGCTTCATGGAGGTTGAGTATCAGTCAAGGAAAAGGTTTCCAATGGATAGTACCTGCAAAAGCAAAGTTAGACAATCAAAGCCAATAACAAATATGATAAACTTAGCCCTAAAACATGAGGGGAATCAACAAGAACCCTTGTTGTCCCAAAATTGCAGCATACAAGAATAATATATCAGCAATGAGATAGTTATAACAGCTGCAATTATATCATCTAATTCAACATATGAAATTGGATCGATGAACATGGAACTTAGAGATAATGTTCCAATGCTTATCACATGAAATTAGATGACAATAGAAGGCTGTAAAAGTAATTTATCAGCAAGATTATGACAACCTTATGGCTGTAGCTTACTTTTTCTAAAACAACAATATTTGACCATGAAAATCAACAAGTAAATGGCTCAAAATGAAGTTTAAGACAAACACTTTCAATCCGAATGATCAAAGAATGTTTTCCTTGGTTAAATTGCAAGTAAAATGAAAGATAGCAGAAATTATATCAGCCCTAATGGATGTAGAAAATAGTTTATAACAACAGTACAATCACTTGGCCAATTATGACACCCTTAGCATAGAAGAGAGACAATAGCATGTAGAATCAAACTCTATTGTTATAAGTTTTTAACCACTAAATTTCATGTTTATCAATGCAAGATTTTACAATCTCCAATGTAACTAGTGCCTTGTCTATTGGCTTATGGAGTCTCTTGCTTGGTCACAACCAAGTTAAACTAGGGTTTGATGATCTTCTAGGGGTATAAACCCTCTTATTCCCTAGAGAAGATAAACCCTAGCAATGTTTTGCTACAAGAGTGTAAATATTCTTACTCCTTGTAGCAATCCTTAAGCCCTTTCAATGACAAATAACATAATTTTTCTTGATGGAGGGTGTATGCCCTTATAATCCTCCCAAGGTCTAACAAAATAACCTTGAATTCAAGAAGAAACACATAAAATTGTAGAAATTCCTTACCTAATATAGGAATTAGCAAGCACAAGCCTTACTTATGAAAGAAAATCCAATGATTTGTCAAGAAGAAGCATCCAAGAGAAGTTGCTAGCCTTTATTGCACCATTAAGCAAGTGTTGCATCTATTTTGCACAAGAAAAGCAGAGATCGAAATTTCAGTCCAAGAGAGCTATCTCTCAAGTGATGAGTTATATTTGTGACAAATGACCTGCCTCATATTTATATGAGGAAACCCAAGCCCTAGTTTGTCCACTTTACAATTAAATCCATAATCTTAGGCCTAAAACCTAAGTTACAATGCTTAAATAGCAAATCGATTTGTCTTTTTGCCACATAGGCTTACAAAATGACCAAAAAAAAAAATATGATGGGACATTAACCCATAAAACTCTCTCCAAGGTGGCACGTGCGATGGAAAAGCTTCGAAAGACTAGGACGTCCAGCTAGAAAAGTGCCACGTCATCCCCAAATTAACTAATAGAGTGGGGCTTCAAACCCACAACATCACCAAATTTTCCAAACATGCAAAAAGTCCCATCAAAATGTGATGTCATGCCTCCCAAGAGAGACATTTTGGCAAAAGAGGTTGAGGTCACCCCTCCATTATCATCCAGAGCCTCGTCCAAGTTCTAAAGTCACCTTCCCAAGTGCAACGTTCATCTTCCAAGGTCTCCAATGAGTGGGGCACTGCATCCAACCCATAGATGAGACAATATGAGCCCTTGATATGTCAAGAACCCCATGCCCAAGAGTTTTTTTTCTCATCCACCTCATACTCATTACATGATCTAGAGAGGGTCTTCTTGGGAAACATTCTTTGACTTGGGGATTGACCTACCCAATAGGGCATCATGACACCCCTCCCATACCTAAATTTGGCAATGTTTATAAGGTCTTTGAGCATTTGTTTTATTGATAAGGGTGGACTTAATGCACTTGTTTGGGTGGTTCTTTTATTGAATGTGGATTACTTGGTATGATTCATATGACTTGTGGGCCCTTGGAGGGAGTATGTGTTTGTATTTGTAGGACCTTGCCCAGTGAAAGTCATTCATGAAGGGACTAAGCCACTTGGACCTTCATAGGGGCCTAAAATCTGATTGGATGGATGTTGTGCCCCACACATTGGAGGCCTAGGATGATGGGATTTGCATCTTGGATGACGTCTCTAGCACATGAATGAGTCCCAAAACCATACAAAGGAGATGACATCAACCTCCTATGCCCAAACATCTCTCTCTTGCATTATGCCGTCACACATTGAGGAGATCGTTCGGTGTATTTGTGCATTTGGTGATGTTGTGGGCTTGTGACCCGACACTTTTTCTTGATTTGGGGATGACATGGCACAGTTATAGCATGGCGTGCTAGCCTTTGGAGGCTTACCTTCACACGTTCCACCTTGGAGAAAAGTCATGTGGGATTACATGCCATTATTTTGTCATTTTTTATCATATTGTACCCTATGTGGGCAAAAATAGCAAAACATTTTGCTAATTAAGCATTGCAACTTTGGTTTTGACCTAAAATTAAGAACTTGATTGTAAATGTGGACAAACATGACTTGGGTTTTCCTCTATAAATAAATACAAGTCATTTTCATTTGAACATAACTCACTTGTGAGGGTTATCCGTGCCTAAGGAAAATTTTGGCGTCTTTATTTTCTCTTGTGCATTGTGGAAAAAGGCTTGTCTTTGGAATTTTGGAGTAAATCGATTTCTCTTGAGGCTATATCTTGGATGAATGTGGATGATATTCGGTAAATAATAGGGTTTTTTATCTATCTTCTTGGATTTGTGAGTATATTTGATCAATTTCTTATCTTTGTTAAAGGATTTTAAATTTTAAAACCCTAGAAGAAGTACAAAGGTGTACATCCTGCACTAGATATCTTTCATTATTTGTCTTGGAATTGGTCTAGATTTTCTATAGGAAGCAGAAGGGCCTAAAACCATGTTGCAAAGCCTTAGCTAGTGTTAATCTTCTATAAAGTAAGAGGGTTTACACCCCTACAAGATCTTTCCATATTTCAATTGAATTCACTAGAATATCTTGAGAAAAGGACAACTTGGTTTTGTAAGGGTTCAAAACCAAGGTTCAAGTTGCCTCTCCCTCTTGATATTTTAGCTATTATTTGACTCCATTTCCCAAGGATAAATTGTTTTAATTGCATTGGAGAACATAAATTATTGCATTGGAATACATGAAATAAGCTTATTTTTAAATCGTCTTAATTTGGCTTGATTGCACTCATCATAAGATAGTTTCTCTATCCAAGGCATCTTGGTTGAAGGTGATTTACTTACTACTATAATTAAATTAATGCTACATCCATTAGGGTTGAAACAAAACATTCTCTTAAAGTTGTTTTTCTCTCAATTCTAAACATTGAAAGTTGCATACAAATATTGGAAACTAATCTACAAGTTAAGGGATTTTCATCGGAATATTTGTTTTTTGATTTTAACAGTTGGAATTCTTAATTGTAGAAAAAGTTTCTTATATCTATATAGGGTTGTCATAAGATTGTTGATAACACTTGGTTTATATCCCTTTCAACCGTCAACATTATTGTTTAATATTGAAATGTTATCTACTAATAAAGGGTCTTTGTTTCAGGATACTACTTGTTGATTTTGACAGTGTTTTATTGCAGTTGTTAACATTTTCTTATTTCTCATATAAATTACAGTCTGCTGCAATTTTTGGGACAAAAAGGATTCTTATTGTTTCCCTTAGTGTTTTTGGTTTATTTCCATGATCTTGGGTCTTGGGATAGTGGTTCAAACATTTTTTTTAAGGTTATTGATCAGAATCTTTCTTCCCTTCACCAAAGTCATCATTCTTCAAACTCTAAGCACTCTCATACTGTGACCTATAGGGTTTTTCCTTTCACCACTTTTTTTCCCCCCTCATTCCCTCTAGGGTCACTTGGGACTCCTCACTTTTGGTGAATTTCTTCATCACTAAAACAGGGGAGCGTTATCTAAGGTGACAGTGGGTAGATGCTTACGAGTTGTCACACATTTGTGGGTTGAGGTTGTCTTTTCTCAACCTAAACTTCGTACGATAACAATGACCATGATGATGATCAACATGTCCATAGATAGCAGCCCAACATCCCCCCTTATATTTCTTTTTATGCAAAATGAAAGACTTAAAACTTTGAAAAAGAGATGAAGCAATGATAGAGGGTGTATCTAACATACTCCTCCCTAGGGTTTCCACCAACAATGACCAAAGTAAGTAAGAAATAAATAGCATATGCATATTTTTTGTTACCTAATCCAAGAAAATGAGATGTGAAACCCTATTTACCATGCAACATTCATCCAAGAGTAAAGAGAACAAGCCTTTAGGGGGGTGCACATCACTCCTCCTCATCCATTCACCAAGAAACATACAGTCTATAAGCATACATAATTGACTTTAGATTTACAGTCTATTCGTATGTTCCCTCCTGTGCACGTCACCATACACTTTCATGACTCTGAAACACATCCCAACATTATGTTCATGTTCATCCTCTCATTCGTGCCCACGATTCTATCTTCTAAAATGGCCTTCATGAAAACGACAACACCATTTTCAAGGGTAGCATTTGTCACTAGAAAAATGCATACACTAATGATACAACTAATATGCATGGAATTCTTATTGTCATCTTCAGTTAATCATTCATTGACCAACAATGATACCGATCAACATGATCTGTTTTCTTTCAAGCAACCATTCATATATGATCCATACAATAAATTACAGAATTGGAATACCTGTATCAGCTTATGTAAGTGGATAGGAGTTGAGTGTAGTTCATGGAACCGGAGAGTGGTTGGTGTCAATATTTCAAGTATGAATATACAAGCTACTTTATCTCCTTTTCTTGCCAATGTTTCTTTCCTTGAGGTACTTGATATTTCAAACAATCATTTTCATGGTCATATTCTGCGAGAGTTGGGAGGCCTTGTTGGACTAAGAGAGCTCTGGCTTGATAGCAATGAATTGCAAGGTCCTATTCCAGCTACTATAGGTGGGTGCTCCAATCTAACTATCCTGTCTTTGTCTCATAACCATTTGGGTGGAATAATTCTTAGAGAATTGGGAATGCTCACAAAATTGAAAATGCTTGATCTAGGATTAAATAATATCACAGGTACCGTACCCTCAATTTTAGGGCACCTCTCTTCTTTCATTGATATTTTTTTAGGTGAGAACAATCTGCACGGAACCATTCCTCCTTCACTCTCCAATTGCACTTTACACAAATGGATGGTCTTGAACGAGAACAAACCAAGTGGACCAATTCCATCAGATTTCGGTGCCAAACTTGCCCATCTCTAGAAATTACATCTATGGGGTAATAAACTAATAGGCAACATACCAGATTCTCTTACCAAGTGTTCCCAACTCAGGCTACTCTTTCTCAATGAAAATTGGTTAATTGGAATAGTGTTGAAAGATCTTGGAAAATTGGCCCATCTTGAAATCCTTTATTTACATGGAAACTAACTTTTTAGCACTCCCGCTTTACCCTTTCTGACTGCATTAAGAGGCACATGCTTCATTCTAGGCACATGCTTCATTCTATCCATAAGAGTTAACATAAGAGGCACATGCTTCATTCTATCCATGAATTGGTGATATTATGGTTGGGCAACTGTAGGTAAGATAAGAGAGGGATGGAATGAGGTAACCCAAGATTGTAAATGTTGACTGAAATTTTTTAGCTCATGCTATGCTTGTGTGAAGATACAAGAACACTTGATGTTAGAGGGATAAGTGTAGAGGAACGCAAAATATGCCTAAAAGTAAAATATTTCAAAAATAAAATAAAATTTCGTCACAACTGAAACATTCAAAAATTAAGTAATCCATTTTTAAGTTTGGGTATAATGGGTTTTGTACCATAGAAAAAGAAGACATTCTTGGGTCGACTTGATTTAGATTGTAATCGACTAGCATCTCTTCGCCTGCCGTTATTGTTTTCACCGCACATACAAATATCCTATTACCTTCAGGCTCCTCAAAAATGCAATTGGGTTCCTTTCTTGTCGTCCCAGGCCTTCTACTATTTATAAGACCTACAATATTCCCCGATGCCTTTGGCCTTTCATCAATATACATAATTTCTCCTTTATGCCCATTATTGTCTTTCAGTTGTATATAATTTGCGGCGAGTGTGTATCTCTGCATACTAGGCATATATTGGACCAGCCTCAACCATACTCCATAAGTGTAAGATGGTCCAACATACTCAAACAATTCAACTAATCCACCATATTTTACCTTTATGTTGTCCATGGAGAATAAACCAAGGCCATGGATGGATGACGGAGCAATGCAATAAATCCTCTCATTAACATAGAAGTCGGTGTCCAACTTGAGGAGTTCCTTGGGTACCCACTGTTTTAGTAGGTGTTTGTACCTTAAGGGAACCTCGGTTTCACCTATTCTCTCATTGTCATAAGAGAATGATCCTCCTTTAGCAAGAAAGAATTTCATGTGCCTACCAAACTTTCTTCTGACCTTTTCACCTCTAGTTGATTTCTCCTTGTAAGATGTGTTGGATATGTTTTCCCTTGTCCCTCTTGAAATTTCATCACTTAAGTTGGATGATAGGTCTGATAGATACATATTTGGTTGTACCTACACTCCATCGAGGGAGAAGGAAACGTTAGGCCAACGATATTCATATGATAATATAGCTAAAGATAAACATTGAAAATATAACTTGACATGTAAGACTTTTGCATCTAGGGTTGGAGCCAAACCTTTGAGAAAACACAGAGTATTTCTTCACTCAGTAATTTGGGTAGGTGTTAATGGGCCAAAATTATTTGGGAAGACAGAAGAAACAATTTTGAATTTCCCATCTAATTTGTAGCCCACCTCTAATTTATGAGAACCCATGAAGGATTTCATCATGCTAGTTAGTAGGTTATATGGTGAAAATGATTTCTCTTATATGCAGAAGCATTGGGTTCCCTCAATACACCAAATGTTGAAGAAGGAAGTTGTAATATAGATGACTAGAGAAAATTATTGTTATATTTGAGTAGAACAAAGGTAGAAAAAGGCCTTATAGAAGTTTTGTAGGTCTCTATCCAAGAAAAATTGTGTAGTTTTTAGTGTTCTCTAAATAATATGGTCTCTATCCCTATAGACATTGATGATCTCTCTTGATGGTCTCTCTTGATATGGTCCCCACAATCTAAGGAATACCAAGAAAACAATGTGTTGCATTTGTCAAGATAATACCCACAATACATTTTAATGTTAGGACAATGAAAGAAACAATCCAAAATATTAGACAATATATCACATACAAACAATATACAAGAATTAGGTTTTTTTTTGTCTATACAAGAATAAGGTTTTGTTTTATCTATATTGGGAGCAAGAAAAGGGAAGGTTGCACTTTTGTGAAAAACCCCTAAAATAAAACCTGGAAGGAAAGAAAACAATATGTACTCATATTTGACAAGACAAAAAGAATATGTTAATGAATCCATATAAATTTTAAGAAAATTGGATAAAGAAGAATAATTTCAAGGCTCTAGATGAATTTTTGGATCCATCAAGTGAGGAAGAATCCATATCAAGGATGATAGAATTGATGACTATATTGGATGCATCATGTTTTCATTGAATGTGAAGAATGCTACTTGTCAGTTACCTTAATTTACCACCTCATCACTTGGTCAATGTGTCATGCCACCATTGGATGTGAAGAATGCCAAATTTCAACTATTCTTGTTGCCACCTCATCATCTAGTCCCTATGTCAAGTTGTCATTAGATGTGAATAAGGATCAAGGGGCGAAGATGGGTGGATTAGTTTGCCCTAGTTACCACTTGGTCCACATTTTATGTTTTCATTGGATGTGAAGAATGCCACTTATTACTTAGACATGGTTTCCACCTCATCACTTGGTCCATGTGTCACATCATCATTGGATGTGAGGAATGCCACATATTAGTTAGCCCAGGCTACCACCTCATCACCTAGTCCATTTGTCATTTTGTCATTGAATGTGAAGAAGGGTGTAGGGAAAAATATGGATGATATGGATGGAGCATGGTGGATGATCTCTAGGGTGGACGACCATGTGCACGGTTGATGATATCAAATACAAAAAATGATTTTTATAATGTTGGTCTATAACTTCCTATATTTTATTGTATAAATTTTATTTGAGGATTGCCATAATAAGTGGACAAACTCAACCTTTATGGTGATTCTATTTTTTGATGAGGAAAAATTCTTCCTCCAATCTACTCATTTTCTTGAAATTATAACGATGTGGTTTATCTCAAAATGAGCCAAAAATCTCAATAAAACAGTTCAATGATCAAAATTCCCATGTCTTTACCTATGTTTGAAATAAAAAATAAGACTTATGAAAAGTCTTAGATTATAAATTCCATTTCCAAGAGCTCAACTAGTGAAGGCCCAATTCTATGTAAGTGATTAATAGTAAGCATGTGAAATTAGGAACAACTCTTAAAATGTTTTTCATTGTAAAACACTCTTAATGAAGGAAATTCATATGGGTTTTGGGATCAAATTCATATGGGTTTTGGGTTTGAAATAATGAAGCATGATTCCCACAACCACAATAATCATCGATGTATGACATACATGGGAAACATAACCCCCATGGGATTTTGATTTCTTGGGATCATGGTCTACACGATCATGTTCTTTATGTCTTGGGAGTCCTAGTTTGGAATGAAGTAGAAAAAATAACCCATTCATATATAGGAGTGCACCAATAGAACCAAACATTTTTATTTATGGGTGAATGGTGAGGCAACAACATGGAAAGAAGTTGACATAGATAACCTTCCTTTACAATATATCCAAAGGTTCGCCACCCTCTCTAATCTAACTTCTGACAATATTGATGACTGTATCCCTTCATATTTATAAGCATAAAACCATAATATGTTCCATGTGAATCAAAGTCTCTTCAAAATTCCAACCCAACCATCTACCTAAGTTCTGATACCACCTTGAAATGTCAATAAGGGTGGTTTTATTCCTCTCTTCCAACCACACTTTCAATGGTAATAGCTCCAATATGCTCTTCAACAATTGATTTCCCATTATGATATCTTTCCAAATCATTATTTCTTTCCCATTTCTAGGCACCCAAGTGAGACTTGATTGAACTAATTGGATTCTTGATTTAATGAGACTCCAAATATGGGATCCTCTGTAGTTTTCCTACTTCCCTTCAATGCATCTCTTTCTTACCACATTGAAGTAATTCTTCCACAAAACCTTTTTCCACCAGTCCACTCTTCCCATGATCAGCCTCCAAAACATTTTTCCTCCCAATGCTAGATTTAGGAGAAAATGATCTCTAATTATCAAGCCTCCTCTATCTTTGCGGGCTCTTAACAATGATCAATTAATGAGATGAAAGTTTTTATATTTTTCCTCGCCAATTTTTTTTTGGAGTACTTGCTATTTTCTACATTATCCCAATGGATTCTAGCATAGTTGAGCATTAAAAAACCAAAAGGGATATAATAATTAATTTAATTATAATGATGCACCTATCTATATTTAACCATTGTGAACCCAACTAGTAGAACTTGCATTTTATTTCGTCCAAGATACCCTATTAGGACTGAGTCGAGGAGTTACTTAGAGAAAGAGACATACCTACATACTTGAAGGAAGACCATTTCTTTTGAAAAGGGAACTGCAAAATCTTTGAAATGCTTTGAAGAAGCTGATAAATTGCATTCCATCTAAAAATTTGACTTTTTTATTTGTCTTAAGAAGAGATTTTAATGTCTTAACAGTTTGCAGGGAAACGTTTGCGAATATGTTTTCGACATGATTGTGGATTGATTAGTTGTTCCCTTGGATGGTTTTGATATAATCCCTAGGAAAGAGGTCCTAAATTAGAACAAGGTATTGCTAAATCCATACATGTATTGTGTGGTTATTATGGATGAAATTTTCCTATGCTTACTATGCATGATGGGAAAGGGGTAGATTGGTTATGTGCAATTGATTTTGGCAATGAGCTAGTGAAGGGATATGAAGCACACAAATGAGCTGATTTTCCTAGAGACATTGATTAGTGATCAAGAAGATGAAACATAGATGCATGCCCTCCAAGCTACAAATTTTTATAAGAGACTGTTTTGATCACATCTCAAGGAAGTTTCCATTACCATTGCCACCGAAGTGAGTGATTGACCACAATATTAAACCTATTCCAAGAGTTGTGCCACCCACTAGTGCACCATATAGTCTCTTTGTGTCAAAGAAGAAGAAGTTAAAGTGACAACCAAAGGAATTTATAAACAAGAGTTACATTTGGATGTCATGTTTACAGTATGGAATATCATCTCTCTTCCAACTAAAATTGGATGTAACACTCCCATTGTGCATGCAACACTTTGAGAGTGAGGAAACACTATCTAGAACCTCTAATAGTAGATGCATTTGAAAATATGGATAAGGGAAATGTATTCACCAAAATTGACCTTTGCTAAGGATACTATTACTTTTGTATCACAAAAGGTGATGGAGAAAATGACTTGTGTATCTAGGTATGGAATATTTGAATTTCTAGTCATGTTCTATGGGTTGTGTACTACCCCAACCACCTTTTATAGAATAATGATTAATATGCTTAGGGATTTCTTGAAAGGTTTGTTGTAATTTATTTGGATGATATTGTGGTGTACAACCAAAACATGGAAGAACATCATGAGGCCTACTTGAGACAAGGGTTTGAGGTGCTTCACAAAAACGAGTTGTTTTTGAAACAATGCAAGTGCGTGTTTGACCAAGTGGAGATTCCATTGTCAAGGCATTCGATTTTCATGACACAATCATGATAGATCCTAAAAATTTCAAGGCACTTGAATATTGGTACAAGCCAACTATTATTTATTAGTTTCAGCCATTCTTGAGTTGGTTAATTACTACATGAATTTCATTTTGTGTTATTTGTAGATTGCTCCACCATTAATGGCCATGCTGAAGAAGGAGAAAGTATGGAAGTGGACAAACAAGTGACAAGGAGTGTTCGAAGAGTTGAAATAAAAACTTGTGAAATTTTCGATATTTCAACAACTAGACTATGATAAACCATTCTAAGTTCATATGGATGCTTCAAAATTTTCCATTGGCGATGTTCTCATGTAGAATGGTCACCCTTTGGCATATGAAAGTATGAAGCTCAATGGCAGGGAACAAAGATATTTGGTCCAAGAAAATAAAATTATGGTGGTAGTATATTATTCGTAGGGATGGATGCACTACTTGTTAGGCATGTCAATTGTGGTGAAATGGAAAACATTGCTACAAGCTACTTTGAGTCACAATGTAAGTTGTCACCAAAGTAGGGTTGTAGAAAGAATTACTTTTCTGAGTTTGAGTTGAGGATTGAGTATTTCCTTGAAAAAAAAAATGTGGTGTCAGATGTGTTGAGTAGGAAGGTTTAGCCTGCAATGATTTGGTTGGAAGCTATACAGTTGGAAGTTTATTACTGAAGTCTAGATTGCTAATTATTTTGTGCAATAGATCAAGGAAATGTGTGAAAAACGATGAAGTCATAATGGATATCATCAAGCAAGTGTAATGAAGGAGGACAAGAAGGTTCTCATTGAAGGACTTGTTGTTATTCACTAATGGAAGGATATATGTACCATGATGGGGAAAAGTGAAGAATGAACTCATTAAAGAATGCCACAACCCTTTGTTCATTGGATATCTAAGCCAAAAACAAACCTTGCATTTGTTTGAATAAGGGTTCTATTGAAGTGCAGTGCACCAATATGTGGAATACTACATGCACACTTGCCTCTTTTTCCAATAATAAATAGTAGAGTTGAAGTTAGCTACAAGTGCACATCAACACCTTTCTATCCTGAGGTGGTCATGGTTAGTGTATTTATGGATTTTATCCCACAACTTCCAAAAGAAGGAAGTTATAATGGAGCGATAATGGTGGTTGAAAGGTTATACAAATATGAAGCCTTAACACCAACGAAATCTCCTTGTCTAAGGAAAACAATTGTTGCATTGTTTTACAAGCATATTGTGAAATATTGGGGCTTGCTATTGAACATTGTGTTGGATAGAGACACAAGATTTGCTGACTTGTTTTCGATAGATATCTTCAAGTTGATTATAACGAAAACTATGATGATCACCATTGACCCCTATCAAACACACAAACAAATTGAAAGGATAAATGTCTTGTTCAAGGAATATCTATGGCACTTTGTGTATACTGATCAATGGATTGGTCAAGGTTATTGGATGTGACTCAATTTTTTAATAATACATAGAATATTTTGATGATGCAACAAAAGAATTATCATCTTGAAAAATATGGACAAACTAAGAGGATAGATAACTTGTTGGAGGATTTTTTGTGGCATTCCATGTGCAATGATCAATGGATTCATTGTGGTTTTTGGGTGTGGCTCAATTTTTTTACAATGCACAAAAGAGTTTTACAACTTAGGATAGTCCATTTGAGTTGGTAACTAGAAAAAAAACACTTATGCCACATGCGGTGTTAGTTAGGTATCATGGTATGTTCCCATTATGAATTAAGTTCCTTAAGTAAAGATAATGCTCAATTGACCATGCCAAGGTTCATTTGGTGGAGGTAGCCGAGCGAATGAAGAGTTGGGAAAACAAGGAATGCCAATCATTGGAATTTCAAGTTGGTAACAAAGTACTTCTATAAATTAACCATGATCAGTGCAAGCCAACCCCATGAAGTTTCAATCATTAGTACAAAGGATTAAAGGTCTAATGGAGGTTTTGGACCAAGCAAGAAAGTTATCGGAAGAGACTTCTAGAGACTCWAAAGTATTACCATATAGTGTTCCATGTAAKCCAAATTAGGGCTTGTAYAGTTGACCTAAAGGACTCTATAGATAAATAYGTGCTAGGCTAGAAAAGAGGAATTGTTGTTGCCTCCCAACCAGAAGGATTTATGAACATAACATAGCATCAAATCAATGAAATAATGAAAAAATGTTGTTGTTGTCACCCAAATCGAATTGTTGTTGTCACCTAGATCGAATCAATGAAAAATGCTAGATATCATTGAAAGAAATGTTAGGGTAGCTTAAAGAACATACCATTATTTACCTCCTTTCCCTTGAAAGTCTCGTGTGCAAGTCTCGGTCTCAGTCTCAGATAGCCCTCGATTCCCTCCTTTCCCTCTATAGTCTCACACAAAACTCTCAGTATTAGTCTCGAATGGCCCTCAGTCTCGGTCTCGGTCTCGAATGGCCCTCAGTATTAGTCTCGAATGGCCCTCAGTCTCGGTCTCGGTCTCTCCTCACCTCAGTCTTGGTCTCTCTCTCCACAGGTCGCGAGGGTTTTGATTAGCAGCTACAGTGGGAAAAGAACGAAAAATTCATTGGAATAGAGCTCCTCTCCAACCCCTCCCTCCTTTGAGTCTTTCAAATTTTCGAATCAAGTACGAGGTCGGGTCCACATTCGTGTTTTCAATGTCTTTCGCATTTGTTTAAGTTTAATGTGGTGGATTTTTTTTTGTTTTTTTTGTTTTTTTTTTGTTTTTTTTGTTTTTCCAGTGTTTATTATTTTTGTTTTTAATTTAATTAAGATATATATATATATATATATATATATGGTTGATATGAATGATTTATTTCCCCCATTTGACCATAGAAAGTGCCTTAAGTCACCCATCCCCTATGCATAAGAACCTATAATAGTACCCACATTCTTCTTAGAGGCAAAAAGTTACCTCTAAAGTGTCTTTTTTATGGTTTGAGTTCATGTTCATGGATAATAAGCCTTAGATATCCATTTATGTTGTAAGTCCCTTGTTTTCCTCCCTTGATTATGGTCAAGGATCCGAGACCCATCATTACTATGAAAAAACTCCTAGATTGTGGCACATTAGATCAATAATATTAATTAATTAGTGAATAATTCCCTAGATTTCTCCCCCGAACCATGGTATGAGACCCACCTGTCATGCAAAAAACATTTTAATGGAACCCATATCCCACTCTAAGGATATTTACCTCCTATATAAGGCATGTTTTGTGATTAATTTGTAGCCTTCTGCATGGCCATTGGTCCCTAGAATATGACATCTAGGTCCTAAATTATTTATATAGAACCACGAAAAAACTCATAAGATGAAATCAATGCAATTTCTATTCCATATCTAGCTTGAGGACCATAAAAAATTCCTCAGATCACCACATAAGACCATGGATGGGTGAACAATTTGTCATCAAGAGCCTTGAGCAAGTCCTCATACCAACATAACATAACTTAATTGGACTTTAAGAAGGATATAGGCATCATGATTAGGTTTTGTACATTGAAAATGAGTGTAGAGGCATAAACATGTCAAGTTGGAAACAATGGCCTAAAGCCCTAACTAAACCTTCTCGAGCTCATGAACCACCATCAACAAAACCTAAAAACCATGACATGAGTCCTCTCTAGGGAGTCTTTGGCATCCAACAAGTTGAATACGGGTGACATTATGAGGTCTTCTTGATCATCATGGATGGGTCTTAGGTTCATGACTATAGTCCACTTGTATTGTAAAGGTCCACTTTAAAGGGTCTATGTTGTGGTTTAAGGCCTTGATTGTGGCACAATAGATCAATAATATTAATTTAGGGAATCATTCCCTAGATTTCTCCCCTGAACCATGGAATGAGGTGGACCATGCATTGTCAATATTGGTTCCATGGAGCATCTTTGCCTTGCCTAAAAAATCCAAAGGCCTCATATAAACTAATATAATTGTGCATGGAGGAAGTATGTCAGGAAAACAGATACTGAGTTCAATGATTGGTGATGAACCTTCAAAAATATTGACCTAATACATAATTGTTAAAGGAAAATTTAGATCCAAAATAAATAGAATTTTCACCCTCAATGATGTAAATGTTTCTTCAAGTGATTTCATTATTGCTGGTTCTTTTTCACTAATTCGAATAGTTTGGGTAGAAAGGGAAAAGGTAGTTTCAACTCTTACAGCTTAGTATTAGGATGATTTTATCTACAGAGGATTAAAATTTTCTTGTGACTCTATTTTGACATGGAAAGTATGGCATTCTAACATTTCACATATGGGTAGATACATTCTTAATTTTTTCTTAAAAATGAACTTCAGATGGAGAGATCTATGAGATGGGGAATTTGAACATGGACATCCCAATCTAGTCTTACATGAGAATTTGGAATGGTTCAATTGGATTATATTGTCATATAATAACTTCAACAAGTAATAATTGTATAGTCTTAACATTAATGTATGCATTCCTACTTTGGATGACTAGCTCTGTAAGGTAGCTAGAGAGGTAGTGGGGGGGGCCAGAGGGCCCATAGTGATAACAGTGGAGGTTATTCAATGTAAGGTGGACTAGGTCCACTATATTATTAAATAAGGCCCACTATGGTAGTTAGATATAATAAATGGGTAATTAGATATAATAAATGTAATAGGACTTCTTAGAAGGTTCTACTTCTAGAAGATTCCTCCTCTAGAATGTTCTTATGTGATGGTAGCACTATATAAAGGGGTTCAAGCAATGTAATGAGACATGAAGAAAAATATTGTATCTGGAGCGGTAGCTCAATAGGAGGATGCCCCCTCAAAGAGGCAAGTGAATAGGAGAGGATCCCTTCCATAATAGGATCCATTGTACGATATTTCACTACCTCAAGGGTTTGATAATAATATAGTGTGGCTTCTTCTATCTTGCTTTGTGGATCTATTTTGTATTTAGTATTTGTGGTTATTATATTGGTAGATCTATTCAGGTTCTTAACAAGCTCTTGCATAATAAAGGTAAGAAAAAGGGCAATCTTTAGTATTCTAGTATTCCATCCACTAAGAAAGGTATGAAAAATGTCAATGAGGAGGATGTGGTTATTGGGAACAAAGGTCACAACGTGCACATATGTGAGTACATGGCCTTATAAAGAGTCCCACATTGTCAATGAACTAGGGTCCTTTGACATGAGCTATCATAGTGTCATCTCCACAATAAGAATTTCTATAATGAAGAAAATTATAACATTTGTACTCAATCATACATTATGTCCTTTAGGAAATATCCATAATATTTGGAGATCCAAGATTGGAGGTATTTTTTCTTTATCCATAAGCCACATGGAGGAAACCTTCTTAATGTAAAAGGATGACCAAGTTGAGAGTTTACCTAAGCGAAAGAGATTATTAAAGGGGGTGACCTTCCCATGAGAGGAGGATCCTTTAAGGATGTTGATATGTTATATCTACATATTGCAACCCTAAAATACTAGTCAATAAGGGAGTAACATTATATGGCATTGAAATAACCTCAAGACTACCAACTTGTTTGAACAACCATGGATGAGTATAAAAAATCCTAGATATTCTCATAATATTTTAGAGGGGGAAATTACATAGTTGTTACCACAAAAGGGGAAAAGTTATCTAATTGTAAGTAATGGTTTAACATTGACCCATGCACGAAAGAGAGTGTGGTTAAATGTTGTGTTTTAAGAAAATTTTAAAGTTGGAGGTAAGGAAATATCTAAAAGATCTTCCCTATAAAAATCATATTGCAAAATATTTTATTGTGTATTTCTCTTTAGCAAACTCTTCACTGTTGCACYCACCACCTAATTAGATCGCCTAGTTTTAATAATAGGTCAAACAATTGATTCTTGGGTATCTGAAAACTTGACATATGCAATGTATCAAACAAATGAGTTATGCTTTCAAACATGAACAACCGTTGCAAATTTGGAATTATGGTAATGTGACGAAGAACCTTTCGAGGCACCCTTTTTGTTACTTGATCGGTTCGATATCTACTGGTAAGAAATAAGTCTAATAAGTCTAGAATCAAAACACGTGGGTGTATCATGAGTCGAATTTGAGTTCGGAAACCATCCCATATCCTTAAGGCATGTGAATAGTCTATCCATGTAAAATTTCAGTGCATACAGAAACAATTTGAAAAAAATTCAACGTTGGCCCCATTCGCAAGTCAATGTTTCCCATGTCTAGGTCACTATTGAGGGACCCCCAATGACACCCACATGAGGAATCGTAATGAAAGAAAGTGCAATAAGGATCCAAGAGAGGTGTGTGTCCTCAATAATAAGCATAAACATAAGTGCAAGAAACATCCAATATAAGTGGGCATCTTCCTTCATGATCTAGGACATAAAACCATGAAACCCCTAGGCCATCCAAAGATCAACTTGTAAACCTACCATTGTGATGAAAATCACAAGAGTAGTGAAAAAATACTAGTGCAGGCCTGATGAAAAATGAGGGGTAACACTAGTAACACAAACTGGATAATTTTGAACATAATCATAATTTCATTCCTCTTGCTAATGCCAATTTATAGTAGGTTTGATTCCAATCTTGCAACCCAAATGGATGAACCATTAATAAATTGGCTTTATTCGTAGAAGCTTCAATTCACCCATCATAAATTTCATGCACTGACCTCGCATAGTGAGAAGTGAATGGGACCTACGTTGAAATTTCTTCAGTATGTGCCTGTATGCATCAAAATTTGACATGGTTAGACTAGACACATGCTTTGACGGTATGGGAGGGTTTCAATACTCAAGTATGTATGATTTATAATTATGCCCCCCCCTGTCCCCTCACATCACTCTCAATTTATCCATACCCAATATGAAATAATAAAGAACATGTAAAATACTGTATATCTTCATCAAACTCAACATCGTCAATATCATATTCATCATGGACATTGTCATTTCTCCAATACCCAATCTATATAGACTTAACAACTATAATTAAAAACGACACTAAGATTACATGAAAGAAAAAAAACATAAGAGATCTATAGTACAAATGACTCACCACATGTAGGAATATCATTGATATTCTTCTTCATCCAACCCATCATATTCTGTATCATCATCTGGTATTTCAGAATCATCGTTGAATGGATTGGCCATATCAACATCATCATCATTACTGTCATAATTTTCCATAATATCATCATCAGATATAGCGTCATCGAGAACATTATCATCTACATCATATGGTCGATCAACTTCCTCGACTTTGTCATCTGACGATACATGGTCTACCTCCTCACATTCCTCTATATCACCTTCTAGTTCTTGAATATCATCTTCTTCTGGTACTTTATACTTTACAAGCCTTCCTCTTGGATCGTATCTAACAACAAACGACCAACATGGTTTACCAAGAACCTCGCAATAGAATACCTTCTCACATTGGCTTGGAAGAACATAACTTTCTAGACCCGGTTCAAATGTCCTTGTATTAACCATGGTAAAACCATTATCATGTTGAATAACAGTTCTTTCAAGAGCACGTTCATTTATCCGTAAACGATACCATTTGACCTCAAACAGAATTATCTTGAAGGATTTGAAGTCACACTCGATTATATCATCCATATATCCATAATATCTATTTTCTGTTAGTCTTGGATGTTTGTCACTTCTAGAAGAAACATTAGTGACTTGAAACACTACAGTTATCCATGAATCGACGGTTTTCTTCGTGTCATCCACCCTTTTGACGCAAAATTTTCGACCATTATACCACATAGCTTTGTGGTGCTTCAACTGCAATATTCCTAACAAGTACAAAATAAATTAATAATTCATAAACATATTTAAACATAATAAATATTAAAAAATAATACATTAACATTTTGTATAATAACCGAAAGTGCGGGTAAAATTTTATATGCTTACCTATTTATCTTTTAAACCATATGCTAAATCAATCTCCCTCTGCATAAGATTGTGATCTTCATTACGATGAGCTCTTTTAATTAATGTAGCCACCCCTTCCCATGATAACATACCATGATGTTGTTCACATTGATCTATCCATAGATTCATCCAATCAAGATTGTTAGAAATGTATAAATGTAGTGCATCCCACACTCGACCAGCTGCAATGAAAAAAATATAAATTAGTAATAATAATGAATAATAATAATTGATGGAGGTATAATATAAATTGAAGAAATACAATATAAATAAAAATCAAATAATATAATACCTTCAACTTTCCTCATTTTACCATTCCCGACCAAGACCTCCACTTCAGATATTTTGACGTTACTGACACCCCAAATGCAATGCATATTAATTTTCCTCCCTAAATCAGGAAGATAATCGCTAATATACACTAACGTTTGATATACCATATACCCCTCCACCATAGAACCCTTGGGACGTTCTCTTTGTCTAACTAAATCCTTCAATGACTTCAAGTGTCTCTCCACCATCCACATTGACCTTGTGTGTACAGGTCCACACAATTCAATCTCCTCGACCTGGTGTATGAGGTAGTGTTCTTGAACATTGAAAAATGTTGGAGGTAGATACTTTTGCATTGCACACATTAAATGAGGAATTTATCTCTTCCAATATTTTATATCTTCCTTATGGATTTCTTTAGATGACAACCACCTACAAATGTTATGAGAACAAAATATGTTTCAACAAAGACAATATTGTATTCATGAATATTACAAGAAAAACACATGTCATCAAAAACTTCTATAACATTTTTATTACATATAAATAATAATATGTAATTCATCTGTCGTTATTTACCTCATGTATTTTCCAAGGTCGTATATAAATTGTTTGATGTTGTTGTCAAAGATGTCAGGAAAAGATAGAGGTAACAAATACTGTAACAAAACAATGGCACATTAACAATTTTCCGCTTTCATGTTAACGATATATTTACAAAATTTAAAAATATTACATCGATTCTTACCAATACATAACAAATATACGAAAGAAATTACCTTGATGAAGGTATGCCAGTCATGAGCTTTTAACCCACCAAATTCACCTTCTTTTGTTAATATATTCTTGATGTTTGAAGCAAATCCTGTTGGAAATCTAATTTTTCGAATGATCTCTTTTACAACATTGCTTTCATCTTCTTTAAATAACCATGGGAGGCTATTTCGATCGAATCCATTAGTCCTATTTAAATCAATAATATGTAGCATTGCATGATTGGCTTCTTGAATGTCACTACAAATTTTAATTTTTTTTTCTTTGTCACGCCTTCCATCTAAGATTCTCCACAACATTTCTGTTACGTTCTTCCCGATATGCATTGTGTTGAACAAATGAGTTATTTCTAGTTTCTCATAGTAGGGAAACCTACTGAATTGTTTGGGGAAACTTTTCATTCCTCATGGAAGCAGATCAATGCCTTGACGACCAACTATATGTTACATAAATGAAATTAACACAACAATTGTTAGATTATACACATTAGACATGAGAATTCCACACACTTAAAAAATGTAATATATTGCATACGATGATGAAGATTGACTTACATTGACGATTTGATCTGTTATATTCCAACTTCCATAGGTGTGGTGTCATTCTTCATGGTTTTATCCCACTCTCCTCTTTACCATTGAAAAGATGTTTATCGGTGTTTCGATACCTATGGTTCTTAGGGAGAAAGTGCCTATATTCATCAAACACCTCATTTCCTAAACTTCTTGAACGACGAGATCTCATCCTAGGACCACAAACTGGACATGCAAATTTACCCTTTGTTTGCAAACCTAGAAGATACGCATCAATGTCAGCATTAGTTATATAACAAGAAATTATTTAAGAAACAAACATTATAATATCATCAACATCTAACTTATTTAAGTGCAATAGTGTGTTACATACCACAAAAATGTATTAGTCCCGGTGCATCGTGAATTGTCCATGTAAGAATCCCATGGAATTGAAATCCTGTTTGACCTACTGGTTTAGAGATGTCATACATAGTGATGTCATTCCATAACTTTAATAGCTCATCGACAAGAGGCTCAATATATGCATTCATATATTTCACTTGGTACTTACCTAAATTGTTAAAAAACACACATAATTACTACACCTTGTATACATATATGAAATCGTGCAATGAACAAGAAAAATGAAATGTTAAACATTAAAAAAACAATATCGTTATAAAAATATACCTGGAATAATCATTGCCAAAATCGTCTGCTCTCTCTTTATTGACATCCAAGGAGGAAGGTTATTGTTTATAACAAAAACATGCCACACCGAGTAGATAGACCTGAGCTCACCAAATGGATTTACACCATCCGTTGCCAATGAAATCCTAACATTATGAGGTTCTTCTTTAAAAATTGGCCATCATTCTTTGATATTTTTATATAAAGAACCATTCGCAGGCATTCGAAGAACATCATCTATTCTATCCATAAATTGTGTTATGTTCCGAAATCTAAATAGTCACTGCAGGCGTGGAATTATGGGAATATAATGAAGAACCTTGTGAGTCACCTTTTTTGTTAACTGATCAGTTCGATATCTACTAATTTGACATTGTGGGCAATTTGATTCAAATGCATATTGTCCATAATATATTATGTGATCATTGGGGTATGCATCAATAACCTGATATTCCATTCCAATTTCTTTTAGAATGGCAGAAAATTCTCGGTATGTGCGAGGTAACTTATTTGGTGATGGTAATAAATATTCACTTATCAACCTACAACAACAATATACAAAAAAAATCAATAATGAAAATTATATTAATCATTATAAATATTGCATCCTTAATTTAGACATCAATTGACACTGAAAATAAAATAACATAAAAGTTGAAAATTGCATAAAACTGTAAAATTATGTTGCTTACTTTAGGATTTGTGTCATACATGTGTTTGAAAAACCATTTGATACCTTCAAGTTGACCAACAACTTTACAAGAGAGAGAACACTTTTTTTTTTGCCTTCATATAGGGATTCAGTGGCATTTTGAAGGATAGGTTTATCAAAAATATATTCATCATCATTATCCTCATCACTGTCATCATTATCATCCTACAAGTTGTCCTCCTCCATGTTGACATCATCATCCATTGGAGCATTATAAATGAATTGGATCAATCTATTTGTCCCATCATCATCAACTGTATTATTAATATCATCATTTTCCATAGGAATAACATGATCACCATTATCCACACGATTAAGTTCAACTTGTTCTTCAGTATTATCTCTATGAAAATGTCTCCTACTAGGCAACATCACATTCTTAGGATGATTTTTCTTTAATAAAAACAATGGAAGCAATAAAATACAGTTAGACTATATCAAAAATATTATTTTGAAAGATAAATTAAAAAAAAAACAAACAATTAATGTATAATACCCTTAAAGATCTATAATAACTAATTACTTACCATGGGACGATATTCATTTCCCCCTTCAATGTGCCCATTCTCCCTACAATGTTTTTCAACTATTTTTAATGGTAGTCTTCTTCCATTAAAACCCCTACATTCACAACAAGGGCAATAACATTTCCCATCACCATGAATCACCATGTGTCACTTTAACATAACAAGCTCTCTTTTCTTGTCTGGAGTTGACATTGTAATTACCTATTACAACAAATCCATTGAAACATTATAAGTACAATATACAAATCTATTCAAATAATTTGGTATATATTTAAATATTTGTAATGAAAATTATACAACATGTTCAGAAAAAATAAGGGACAACATCAATCCTAAAAGCATGAAACATTAATAACAGGAGGTGGATCACCCCTAACCCTTATTTCCATAGTCGTTATCCCTCATAACCCTATATGTAACTACTAACACCTAATGCATATAATCCCTATCACCTATAGACCCTTAAATTATTAACCCCTAATATAACCTTAACTTCCTAGAAACTCTAACCCTTAACCCTTATGACAATTAATCCATAACCCCTAAAACTTATCACGTAGTCTAAACATTCAACTTTTTGGAGTTTTTATGGGCATATTTTCTGATGTTTTTTTACTGAAATCTGACCAAAATTTGTTGGAACTCCATATTTGATTGATTGACTCTATATAATTCGAGTGCCCTAAAAGTTTTTCATGGTGTTGAATCTATTTATGCATTCAAAAATGCAATCTAAACAACCAAAAATGGGGATTTCACCAAGATCTATTTCATCAGATTTCGGTGAAAAAGTTTAAAAAGTTGAATGTTTAGACAATGCCAAAACTTATAGATTTTATAACCCTTAATTTCTAAGACTTATAACCCATAACACCTAATACACATAAATTTCACCCATTTAAGACATGATTCTTAACCTCTATAATCCCTATTCCATAGCATTATAACCCATAAATAATATAGCATGTCATGATATCTAACCTATAACATATAATCCATTTAACTTTCTCACCCTCAATGACTAGTATAACCCTTAAAATAAACATTGTAACCATTAATGATATTGATAAATACTAATCCTTATCATCAATTAATCCCTTTGGCCCCTATTGCCCTAAATCCTTGTAACCTTAAGGTACAAAAACCTTAACACTTATAACCCACAA
>JASDQU010010490.1:6142-17177 GCA_032191745.1 Picea mariana | reverse complement strand
TTGAAAAATAAATTAAAAAAAAAAAAAAACAATTAATGTATAATGCCCTTAAACATCTATAATAACTAATTACTTACCATGGGATGATATTCATTGCCCCCTTCAACGTGCCCATTCTCCCTACAATGTTTTTCAACTATTTTTAAAGGTAGTTTTCTTCCATTAAAACCCCTGCATTCACAACAACAACAATAACATTTCCCATCACCATGAATCACCATGTGCCACTTTAACATAACAAGCTCTCTTTTCTCGTCTAGAGTTGACATTGTAATTACCTATTACAACAAATCCATTGAAACATTATAAGTACAATATGCAAATCTATTCAAATAATTTGGTATATATTTAGATATTTGTAATGAAAATTATATAGCATGTTCAGAAAAAATAAGGGATAAAGCATGAATCCTAAAAGCATGAAACATTCATAAGAGGAGGTGGATCTATTATCAACCAAAATCACACTATATAATATTAAGTCCCTAATAAAAATTAGGGTAGATTTAGCGATACACAAGAGTACCGATGCCCAATATCAACAAAAAAACCACTGCTCTTCACTTCTAGTTGGTTCTTTTCCAACTCAAGGAGGAAACCCTAAATGTAAATTTACTAAGGCAAGGATACTTAGATATTCAAGAAGTTCCATGAAATATAAGAACAAAATTAGAGTGATTAAATCTAATTAGAGTGATTGCAGCTGAATCAATAATTGTTTTACTCTATCAAAAGTGGATAAACCATAAAATATTTCTAAGGAGTTAAAATAAACCATAAAATTTCATTTAGGGAGTGAAAATAAACCATAAAATAGTTCAATAGCACCAAATTACTAAATCACACAGAAAAAATTTAAGTACTAACCTTCAAAATCTTAGCTATGTAGAGTCTAATCAATTCAATGTTTCTCTTCTTGAAAGAGAATTGAAATCAAGATTTCATAAAAAACCAGAACACCCGAATGATTTTAGCAACTGTAGAAAATGATTGTTGCAACTCTAGCAAATTTTCTGTAACTGAGATATATATAGGATTGATTTGCCATAAATGATCGTTGATTCTCACACGTGCCATTGTTGGTCGCTATAACGACTAACTGGGGGTTGGTCGCTCTACCGACCAACTTTCTTCATTAAAATGACCAACTTGGAAGGTTGGTCACTAGAGCAAACAACATTTGGACCCAAAAAAAAAAGGTATATTTAGTCCAAAAAGAGCCAAAAAAATACGACGAAATTTTAAACCGTCGTAATATTTCATCGTAATTTGTGCCCAATGTAGTAGTGAAACATCTTGAAAACCACAACTTAAAATATGAAGCAAGTAATAGATGTTGAGTACTATCAAATAGATACAGACTCCATTGTACATGACAACATCGACCAGGTATTGCATAACAATGGACTTTTTAGATTAGATGCATTCTCGTATACTGTGGGAGATTGCCTCTTCGATGCATTTCAAGTTCTATTACATTTCTGTTATTCCTTGACCGAGTTGCACAATGGATTGATAGATCATTTCTTGGCCTATTTAGAAAATGGCAACGTTGAGGCATTAGAGTCGTATCAATATGAATTGACATCTGATTTTCTTTGCCAATTGCATGGAATACATGATGTCAGTACGTATTTTTCGAAGATGTGGTTGTCTACATCCGCAACTCTACCTCCGCATAAGAGAGTAATTTGGGGAGATACATTTTGTATATGGTGGCTGGCCAAGTGGCTAAATATATCAATTGGAATTTGGTCATTAACAAGAAAAAGAAGTTATATACAATTCAACAAAATTGCATCTAGGGATCCATATTGCATCTTGTTCCATGATGCCAATCCTCTAAGTGGTCATTATGAACCACTACTCTATAAAAAATTGTCCATATCCAATCTTGGAGGACCTAATAATTACTTCTCCCTCACTTTCATAGACCTTTAATCGCATTGGAAATGAATTATGCATCATATACACTCCCATGGATTGCACATAACAACAACTGTTACATCTACTCGTGGAGATAGTCTGTTCAATGCAATTTGTTATTTGATAGCAACAGATTTTGAGGTGCACTCATTGTGCCTTTACACCGTGCAATCCTTTTACAATGTAATTATAGGTGGCAATCAACATGTGTTTAACTGCTTGCATCAACACCTTCTACCATATCTCATAGAAAGTATGTCGACAATTGGAAGTTGGCAACAATACCTTGTAAACACGTTAATGCCATATGAGAAAGGAAATATAGAGGGTGGCACATTCTGTTTACAATGGATATCTATCATATTTAGAGTAAATATTCAAGTCTAGTCAACCCTATTAGATGATATTGTCCATTCATACTGTATTGATTCAAACTACGATCAAACAATTGACATCATATCATCGAAAATAGATACGCCGCACATCCATTATCAACCTTTGATAAGAAATAATTCCAATTCAAGATCCACTTTCCATGCCACCCAAACTGCATCAAATCTACATAAGCGTCGCATATTGTCTAATCAGGGTGAAACTCATCCCAATTGTCATCAGGTCATACAAAGCTTAAACACAAAATGTAGACTAACTTATCACAACTTGAAAAAGGTCATATGTGAAAGAAATGAATACATTGGTACACTTCCTTCTACACCTCTAAGTTGTACAACTGATCATCATGAGGTGAAAGGGAGCTTGACCAAGAAACATAAACTCACATATAACAACCTAAAAAAAATTGTGCGTGCACAACACGATCACATTTTCACAATTCATGCTGAACACAAACATCACATGTCCAATGACAAATAACATCACCATTTGCACCATCGAGATAATGAGGAGGCAATGCTCATAACAAATGTCGATTCCACCTTCAACATGGCTTGTCAACAAGTGAAACTAGTTTAGAGTGGCAACCATAAGTTAACCTACCACGTGTTGAAAAAACAAACACGTGAGAAAAATAGGTGCAGCTACATATCCCACAATGGTCATGATACTAACCGAGAGGGAAAAATCACATATCGTAGCCTAGAGCCAACACCATGCACTTCTAGCAATGAAAACTAACAAACACTTAATACGCATACTTGTCTAGGAAATAGATATGCAAAACAGATCTATATGAAACGAATTAAAGACACTCCTTCCATTGCATGTGTGATTTGCAAGGAATTAAATTATGAAAAAAACATTAAGTCTTTCACCCCTGAATTGAAAAAAGAACACCTCGGCTTGACACTAAATGATAGAACATTTTCCACTAGCAATATTTGTCTTCCATGCAAACGATCACTTGAAAATGGAAAATTGTCACACTTTGCAACACCCGACCAAATAAGATGTAACACACCACCACCAGTTGTAAGTACACTTACAAAACTTGAAGAGAGACTTATGTCTCTGTGAATTGCATTTGCACAAATTAGACCCTGGGGCTATAAACAACCCCAAATGGGCTTAACAAGATCAATTATTAATGTGCCTTTCCAACTAGATGTTGTGCAAAAAGCCCTGCCACAATTCATGAGCGAGACAATGACAATTGTTGGAGCTCTCAAAATATGTTTGCAATACAAGAATGCATACTAGACAGGTAGAGTGTGTGTGCACATTGTAATGAAAGAATTAAAAGAATTATGTTGCAGGGCCTTGTACAAAACACACAAAATTTGTATAAATGATAACTGGAACCATGTTCTTGAACAAAGGAAATGAAAATTCTGCACAGAATTTTGACACTACTAGTGAATTTGATGCAAGTGATGAATCAAAGAATGAAAGACATGTTGAAACATTGATACATGGATTCACTAACTGACAACACATTCATGACTTGTAAGACAAGATTGTTGAAATTGCACTTGTTGAAGGGCAACATCCACTTGGAATATTCAAGGAAAAATTTGTTGAGGAAATGAACTTCCCAACACTGTTCTATGGATATCCACGTGCTAGTGACATCACAGAATGATTCAGCTACCAAAACATAGTTCGATGGGAACTGCTACATTCAAGCGGTGACTTCTCCTGTCACATAACAAATTTGTTTTTCAAAACAATGCACATAATAATTGAGAAAGTGCTCTCTTGCATATGGGTGTGAATAAGAAAAGTCAAGCTACAAGGAAGAAAGTTATTGGCCAGATATGTCAAGTACAAAGAAAGCCTAGAAAAAATCCTAAAATCTAATATTGGATACATAGATTTAAAAAACATTCGCATCTCTCCTGACTACTTGCAACAAAACAAGAAAACTATATTTGCAATGATCCGACAATTGGTACCCCCAAATTTTTTCATCACATTTACAAGTGCAGAGAATCATTGGGATCCGTTGGTTACTACAGTGTCTGCATTGTATAGGAACAGGAAAAGGAAAAAACAAACTGATACATTGGAAAATGATGACATTGAATACTTCATAAGAAAATACCCAGTTACATGTACTCGTTACTATAGACATAAAATAAATGCTTTAAGGCAATTGATATGTCATGATGAAACATTCTTCAGGAAAATATCAGACTATTGTTTTGTCAATGAGTTCCAAAATAGAGGGATTGAACATGACCACACACTGTTATGGATAGAGGGTGCACCAGTCTATGGAAATGACAAAAATTCACAAATCGAGCAATTTCTGGAAAAATGCATAACACGCAACACATACCATTTGGATCCAAAACTTGCCAAGTTTCATAGACATTACCATACAAGAAGCTGTAAAAAATGAAAGAATTCACATTGCAGATACAACTTCCCTGTGCTGCCAATGAGAACAACAAGAATCATAGAACCAATTAGTTTAGAGGACAATGTTCTCATTGAGAAATCAAAATCTTTGTTCACATTTCTAGAACAATGAGACTTCGATGACTTAATGAGCTTTGAATACTTCTTGGCATAACTAAATCTAACAGAAGAGGATTACATCCAAGTGATACAATCTACACTTAAACAACCAACAATTTTCCTTAATCGAAAACTTTCACATATTTGGAACAACGGTTTCTCCAAGGACATATCAATTATGTGGATTGCAAATATAGATGCATGGTACGTCCTCAATGCATATGTTGCAACATCATATTGTACCTCGGATAAGACAAAGGTTGATAAATCTATGACAAGTGCATTCATAAGAATACACAGAGAACATGAAAAAAATCATATTGATGCTATGCAAAATATACGTACACTTGGAAATACATTACTTAATCTTCAAAAAATGTCTGCTCAACAAGCAGTTCACATTGCACTTTCCCTGCCTCTGAATTGTAGTTCAAGGAAATGTGTCTTCATAAACACATCTCCAATTGACACACACACATTCATGCTTAAACCACCATCTTTACTAGAACAAGATCCTGGTAATTCAGAGGACGTGATATGTCACTCTATTATTGATTATTACCTCTAGCATCCACCTCCTATTAAGCATATCCGCCTTGCAGAGTTCGTATCACATTACAAAAAAAATGGTACACCCATATCAAAAAGAAAAAAAACCAAATGTAATATGCTTTGTCAAATACAACAAACACATTGACCATGAAAATTTTTGTAGAGAAAAACTATTTTTGTACGTTCCATTTGATCAAAATGAAAACACATTAAAACATAACTTCCCTACATGGGAAGCTGCATATATGGCTTATGAGACTACAATACAAACCAATGAGGCTAGATTTACATACAATGTCAACCCAACATGGGGTGATTTAGAAAGTGTGGTTCATGAACTGGAAAAACCTGACAATGTTGATGAGACATTAACAAACCATAAAACAACTAGAACTCTCTATGAGTCCTATGACTTGCAAGCAAATTTTCCTTGTCCTCGAGCATTCGCCATTGAAAAACGCATCAATCTTGGCTTTCAAGTCACAAAACATCCTTTCTTTATTGAAAATAACGAATACTACAGAGTTAGACGACTGTTGAATTGAGAACAACAAGCAATCCTAAAGGACATTGCAATGAAAAAACTCTTAAACATGCACACTCATGTGCACTTGTTCCTTATAGGTGGGGCAGGAACAGGGAAGAGATTCACAACAAAAGCACTATTCCAAATTCTTATACAAATCTATGATTTAAACAATTTAACTGACCCTATGAAACCAAAGGGACTAATAGTTGCATATTCAGGAAAAGTTGCATATAATGCAGGTGGAACAATAGTTCACTCTGCATTTTTAATGCCTTTTAATAAGTCACATTTTCTTCCACTCAGCAAGGAAATGTTAGATACCTTGTCTAAACTATATGACGAACTACAAATTATCTTCATAGATGAGGAATCTTTGATTGGAAGTCGCTTCTTATATTCCATTGACAATCAACTGAGAAACATATAACATGTGCACACCAAATACTTTGGTGACATTGACATGATATTCTATGGGGATCTTTACCAGCCAAAACCCATCCAAGATTCTCTAATATTTGAACAACCTAAGGTCAATATGCAAATAGTTATGCATGAATTTTGGTAAGATAATATAAAATGCTTTGAATTACATACTACAATGTGCTAGACAAATAAAACATTTATTGCAATTCTAAATAGAATGCAGACAAACAATCAAACATGTGATGACTCAACATATATCAATTCAAGGTGCATGCAACCTGCACCAACAAATTCAACCTTCCCTTACCTATTCTACAAGAATAAGGATGTTGCAATGCATAACAGGTACATGCTATCACTCATGCCTGGTGATGATATCATCATCAATTCAATTGACGGTGCAAGAGAAGGAGAATTTCCTGCAAAGCTTGTCCACTTTAAGCCACATAGTAGGCCAACAACAGTGGATAATGGAAGGATATTTCAATATTATCCTCTCTACGGAAGTTAAAAAAGATGGAACTCTTCATTTAATTGATGTTGAGACAAGGAATGGAACCTTCACCTGGACAAACAGACAATTTGGTGTCCATCAGGTGGCATGGATGAGGGATGTTTTCTTTGACTCTCATCTCAAGAGAAAAAAATGAGGCACTCATGTGGCCTATTTCAATTAAGGAGGTGGATCAGATGATGAAGGAAATGCTAGCAGGGAAGGCCCTGGGCCCAGATGACTTCACTTAAGACTTCTTTCATTACTACTGGCCAATGGTCTAAGAGGAAGTAAGGCAACTAGTTGAAGAATCCCACATTTCTGGGAAAGTCTTGACAACACTCAATGCAACCTTCCTTACTCTAATCCCCAAAGAGGACAGAGTATCACACCATCAACAACTCATACCATTTTCTCTATTCAACTTCATTTATAATATCATTATATCATTTTTCTTAGACGGAAGCCAATCCTCCCTTTCATTGTCTCCAAGTAACAATCATGATATGTTGAAGGGCATCAAATTCTCAACAACGTCATACTGGTGCATGGAGTGATTCATTCTCTTAAGCCACCAAAACTCCAAGTATGTTGATAAAACTCAATCTCTCCAAATATTTTGATTGCTTAAGTTGAAAATATATCAATTCTATCCTTTCATCTTTTGGATTATGTGAAGAGTGGGTTTTTTGGATCCACAACCTCACTTCCTCTGCCTTCTTTTCCATTTTGGTCAATGGGGTTCCCTCCAAAACCTTCTCCCCCTCAAGAGGCATCTGACAAGGGGACCCTCTTTCTCCTTTTGTCTTTGTTATCATGGTTGAGGGTCTAGGAAGATATATTACTACCTCCATTGAGGACAGATCCCTTTGTGGCCTTCCCCTTCATGGATTGCAACCAAATTCCTCTCACAACCAATTTGTAGACGATACCATTCTCATGGGGTCACCCACGACACAAGAATCCCAGAAGCTCAAAAGAATTCTATCATACTTCAATGATTCTTCAGGTACTACCGTTAACCTTCCGAAGTCACAACTTTTCTTTTTCAATACCCCTGAAGCCATCCAGGATCACATCTCACGCCTACTCAACATTCCTAAGAGCTCTCTTCCATCCAAATACCTTGGCATACCTCTTTTAGACTCTGTAGAAAGAAACATTTCTAGGGAACCCCTCATACAATCCTTAACCAATCTTCTTAGCTCTTGGACCTTCAAATCCCTCAACATTGGGGGACGCCTTGTTCTCCTCAAATCTATCTTGCAATTTATACCAATCTACCTCTTTTCTACTCTTGCCACCCAACAAAAGGTGCTCCAAGCCATTCATAATCTTTAAAGAAAATTTTTCTGGTAAGGTCATCATTCAAAGAGAAAATGGGAGTTGGTAAGTTGGGAAAACATCTGTAGACCCAAAATCAAGGGTGGTCTTGGGATCATAGACCCTTGTAAACTAAATTAAATAATGGGTGCTAAAATCTAGTGGCGATGGTTAAAACATCCAAAAGAATCATGGGCATGTCTTTGGAAACAAAAATATACTCCCAACTATGCAGACATCAATATGATCTGATTGAATGATCAGATACAAAGCTCTAACATTTGGAACGTGGCCTCGAGGAATAAGCCCCTCATTTAGGAACATGCCTTTTGGGAAATAATGAATGGACAGGAGGCCCTCTTTTGGACTGACTCCTTGTAGTAGTTAACTCCCTTCCTCTCTCTAGACAGTCTACAACCTATACATGCACTTATGAAAAATCGAGGAAAACTCAAGGTGGAAAATTTATGGAAAGTGGAACCCTCAACCTCTAATGGGAGAGAATGAAAAGTCACGCATGAGGATTTAGTGTTGCTGGAGGAATGTGACTTACACCCCTTGCAAGAGGCGATCTCCCTACGAAAAATGAGACAAAGGGATGAGGAAGACATTTTTCATTGGGGTTATTCCCCACTTGGCACTTTCAATATAAAAGATGCCTACAACCTTAAAACCAAAACACATCTCCAACCGTCAGATGAAATATGGAAAAAACTATGGAAATCCAACCTGTGGCCGAAAGTGTCCCTGTTCCTATGACTACTTATCCAAAATCAGATTTTGACTTGGAACAATTTATGAAAAAGTGGCTTCATAAGAACCTTTTCTTGCCCTCTTTGTATGCAACAAGAGGAATCAATGGAGCATTTGTTAAATCAATGTTCCTATAGTGCATAAATTTGGGACATGGTCATGCAAATTATAAGGAAAATAGATAGAGCAAGGGGCAACATCATCCTCACCATTAAGGAATGGCATCAAACATCCTTTGCCAATCCTATTCTTAATAGGATCTGACAGCTGCTCCCTGTCTTGTCGTCTAACAACTTTGGAAGGAGAGGAATAAAAGGATTTTTCATTCCAATCAATCATCACTTCAACTGGTTTGGATAAAACATTATGAAAATATTCAATAGACAGTCAGGGCACAAACTTGGTCATCTAAGGATCTAACCCGAAACCCTTCTGAAAGTACTATCCTTTCCAATTGGAACCTCAACCTGAGTCAATCCCAAGCCATGTCAAATACCCCCTCACATTCAAAGCCCAACCCCTCATCTATTGTTTACCTTCATCCCCCTCCAATATTCTACAAGATAAATTTTGATGGTGCCTCTAAAGGTAACCCAGGGCTTGTTGGGTTTAGAGCTACCATTAGGAACAGTTCATGTGACATTAGTCACATTATGGTAGGCCATCTGGGACTTGATTCCAACTATTCGGTGGAACTATGGGATCTTATAAAAGGAATCCAGCTAGATCTGTATCTGGGAATAACACAACTAATAATCAAAGGGGACTTTCAAGTAATCATTGCCTTAACCAGAAAAATTCTACATGGATCGGGTTCAGCTAAAGTTTCTCCAAGTTGGCACCTTCTCAACTCCCTAGAAATCCTAAAATCCACTCTTCGCCTAAACCTCACCCTTATCCCCTCCCACATAAAACGAGAGGCGAATAGTGGCAGATTGTCTGGAGAATGAGGGATTCTCCTTAATAGGAGAATCTCTATGCTTGGCAACCACCCTCAACCTAGCCCCCCTTATTGTAAAGTAATGCCTTGACTTAATTCGTTTGGATTCCCAGTACCTGGACGAGGTGCCACATATGCCTACACGCGTTTAATGTTCATTTAATCCCTTGCCTCCAAACCTCCACATACCTCCCTCCCAAGCATGACATTAATGCTCACACACTTTGCTTCAGTTTTTGGCTCATGGGAAATGTTGCTCTGTTAATTTGGCAGATGAGCTCCTCTCATAAATGCAGTACTGGCATAGACCCCCTGCCCTCGGGCGGAGATACACACAGGATCTTCACTAAAACCATGCCAAGGGTTAATTAAACCCTTTGTTTAAGCCCCGAAAGATTTCAGGTTTCGCGAGTTGGAGGTTCTCAACGCAATGTCACAACTTTTACAATCGCCGAAATGTGAAACGTCAACGAAGGTTGACTCCTCCAACGCAAAGAGCACATGCCACCTGTTACCCACTAGTTTAAGATTTTCAGGACTTGAGAAAACAACCAACAATCATTCCTCTTCCCTTATGATTCCCCGAATTCTAAAAATTCTCCTTTGGCGAGATCGATGGACTTTCGGGATTTTCGCCGAAGCTTGACCCCTCCTTTTGACTTTTGTCGCATGTATCTTCTAACTGATACTTGGGGCCCAACTTTCAGTGTTTCTCTCTCTTCATGATTTTCGGGAGTTGTGTTGACCATGCAACTCTAATTCTTGAGTCCCGAAACCCCGAAAACCTGATTGGTGCCCAACGGCTATTGTCCCTCAACTTTCTGGGAATTTTTCCTTTCACTCTTCGGGATTTCGCGAACCGGGAGTTTGAAACTCTCAATTCCAAAATCATAGCATCCTCTACTTCCCAAACCCTGAAATGTCAAAATGCCTAAATTCCACTCCAAAGACACGTCGTGTTTCATGACTTTGGGGTTTTCAATGCAAAGGGCCCCGACTCCTTGTCATCATAATTTCTGAAATGCCAAACCCCGCAATACCGAAATTCCGAAATTCCACACCTAAAAATCCCTTTCGTGATTCAGGAATTAGAGTGACCAAGGATTTTGGCCTGCACTCCAAACTTACAAATCCCGAATCCCCGAAATGATCTGTCGGCTCAAACTGACCACGATCA
>JASDQU010010489.1:119635-131324 GCA_032191745.1 Picea mariana | reverse complement strand
TATCCCGAGCATGGGTATGCCCGCCTCGGTGAGACATTTTTTATTTTGCAGATGGCACCTCCTGGTTCCTGATCCTTGGGCTCACTCGTTCGGCACATTAGTAAAGATTGGTAATGTATTTCAACCATCAGATGCTCTTCTGACCTCACAAATTAGGGGGCATCTGTTATAACCCTAAATTGCACCACATATGCTTACCTGGCATCAGGCCAGCTCATATCCCTTCTTTGCCAAAACTCTGTTGAACAAACTCTTTGAAAATCCTCTTGTGTAAAGGCCCACGTGCCCTAACCCATTACTGCACGCGTGTACACGCTGGCTGACTCAAAACAGCCCGTGTGTACCTACTAAAGCACGAAAAAAGGAAAGTTGTCGATGGAACTAAAAGTTATGGGTGAGTTAACTGAAACTCCCGGCAATGCATGGCCGAGGGTTCGTCCAAAACCCTAGCTCCTTCTAGCCTATAAAAGAAGGGGTAGGGGTACCATTTGGAGGAGGAAAAAATATAGCGAAGAAACTCTACCCATTTACGTAATCCATTGTCCCAACCCTTTATCCTTTCCTCATGCCAAAGGAGATTTAACGCAAAGCAGTTGAAGGACAGAAGAAGAGGAGCCCAGGATCAGGTTCAAGGAGCGGTGGCCGGTCTCAGCTTTTGTAAGTTGATTCACTTTCAGTAATAAAAAGAATGTTTTTCCCGTCCATAATTCATGAATTGTCTATGTTTTGATTAATTTATGCTTGATTTCTAACCCTTGAGTATAGAAGTAGCATGCATGCATAGTTGTTGTTTGTCTTGAGTGCAGGTCATCTTTGGAAGGAGCAGTGCAAGCAAGTAGTCAAGCACAACGGAGGATCTACATCAAACGCTGGTAATAAGGTAGGTGGTCCTTTTCCATGCATTTACTGTGAAAGAGGGATTTAAATCTTGGGATGTAGGTAAAAAAGTAGTTTCTATTCGATCAAATCTGTATGCAAGTCCGACCCTAATTTGCTAGTCCGTAGGGTGTTTTTCCCAACAACAACCCCTCTTCCTATTTCCAAGAAGCCTTGGGAATCAATATCAATGGATTACATGTCTGGCTTGTTGTCCACCAAGCAAGGAAATGACTATGTGTATGTAGTCATTGATCGGTTTTTGAATATGGTCATCCTCACAGCCTATAAGAAGAATGTCACAACGGCAGTTACTGCTAATATCTTCTTCGAACGAGTGTGGGTCCACATTGGGATACCACGGACCATCATCTCCGACCGAGACAATAGGTTCCTTAGCACCTTTTGGTCGAGTCTCTGGTCTCTATTGGACACTAAGGTCACAAAATCCACTGTTTTCCACCCTTAAACCGATGGCCAAACAGAGGTCGTCAATCGGATGATTGTGTACATCCTGCACATGTACAATTCTAAGCATCCACGTACATGGGATGAGAGTCTCCCATGGTTCCAACATAGTTACAACAAGGCTCTCCATGGTTCCACCAGCCATATCCCATTTTAGGTGGGTCTGGGATTCCAACCCTTGGGACCCATTGATGTTACACTTCCTCTTGCTACCACACAGACAAATTCTTCCCCTGATCAGTCTGCGATCGACAAAGCCACAAGATTCATTGAGCGGATCCATCACATCTGCGAACAGGTCCATAATATTTTGCAGAAATCCAATGCTAAGTACAAGAGCTAAGTACAAGTAGCGCCATGATCAACACAGGGCACCACACCAGTTTCAGGTTGGCAACAAAGTCTGATTACATTTGTAGAAGGAGCCTCTTATCGGGCCCCATCATAAGCTTCGCCCACTTCGTTATGGGCCTTACACTATCACCAAGGCTATGGGTAACAATTCTTTTGAGCTCAACACTCCACCCTTCCTTGGTTTGCATCCAGTATTCAATGTGGACCTCCTTCGACCATATTTTCCCCCGTTATTGGACACCTCCGAGATCGCAGAATAGTTGACACCAACAGAGCTCAACCCTAACTACATGGAACAAGCATCCACTGATAAGATAGTGGACACACAGGTCAAGGGCACTTGCCAGGAATGGATCCATCTTTATCAGGTTGTCAAGGTAGGGCAACTCCAGCAGAAATTTTCTCACCTGATGGGGGGGCTCAACGCAATGGATGTTGGTTATGTGTTATATTATGTGGCATGTGCCTCGGGAAATGTGTCACATATTTAGGTGGTTTTTCAACACATGGTTTTTGCCGATGGTTTTCTATTTCCGGTTAAGGAATTAGGGTTGTGAACTAATCTAGGTCATTGGGTTAGGGTTTTGGATGCCGTTGGCTCCTATATGTATACTATATTGTAAACAATGTAACACACATGAATGAATATAGAATATGATGGTTTTCCCAGTTTGGGTTTCCAAGGGAAAAATCTCTGTGTAATGTTTGTATTTGTCATTGTATCTTTTCTATTCTTTTACTGAATATTTGTTTGCAGTAGATATTGTACAAGGTTAAAATCTACATTTGGTATCAGAGCTTTGTTGGCTTCAGGGGGACACCTTTGTGGTCAAGGGTTTGGATCGGTACTGTGATAAGCCTTGTTACAGTGGGATATCTACGGTATTGATTTTTCAGGTGAAAAGGAATGGCAAGCAATTCGAAGATGGAGATCGAGAAGATTAATTGGAAAAGTTTTGAGTTGTGGAAGCTCAATATGGAAGATCTGTTAGTGGACAGGGATCAGTGGATCGCGGTAGATTCAGGTACTACACCTACAGGAACTTTAGCACATGACTAGAAAAAGTTGGATCGAAAGGAAAAAAGCACAATCTGACTGTGTCTCTCCGATTTAGTATTATTGAATGTGTTGGAGGAAGCTACAACCAAGGATTTATGGGAAAAGTTGGGGAAGTTGTATCAATCTAAGTCCCTGGTAAATAAACTATTCATGAGAAATAAGTTGTATAACCTGAGGATGAGAGATGGAGACTCGGTGGCAGAGCATTTGAACGCCTTCAATACTGTGGTAAGTCAGTTAGTATCTGTTGAGATTAAAATTTCAGATGAAGATAAATGTATTAGTTTACTGTGTTCTTTACCAGACTCCTGGGATAGTCTAGTTGTGGCCATAGTTAGTAATACAACCACCTTGAATTTTGATGAAGTGGTCTCATCCTTGTTGTCGAAGGAGATGAGACGGAAGAATATGGAAGGACAGAGCACATACGCATTATTTGCAAGAGGACATTCCCAGGAAAGGAATAGATCTAATTTCTCAAGTGGGAGATCTAAGTCTAAGGGTAGATCTAAATCTCCAGAAAATTTTGTAAGGGTATGTTGGATATGTGGAAAAGAAGGGCACTACAAGAAGCAATGTAGATCCAAGGTTGATAAAAAGAAGGGATCTGAATAATCTCATTCTATAGAAGAAAAGACCTCCAAGGAAGAAGGAGAGGATGTTTACTTGGCTTCTTCAAGCACACATGCAGATCATGAAGCATGGTTGGTTGACTCTGGGGCATATTTTCATATGACTCCCTACAGGGAGTGGTTCTGCGAATATGAAAGGTATGATTAAGGTAATGTTTTCTTGGGTGATGATTCGACAACCAGAATCATAGGACAAGGAAAAGTCAAGTTGAGGCTCATATATGGAAGGATTAGAACACTGCCTGGTGTTCTGCACATCCCAGGTTTGGCCAGTAATTTGATTTCTGTAAGCAAAATGGACAATGCAGGGGTAAAAACAATATTTGAAAGGGAAACCTGCAGGATGGTTCGAGGAGAAATGGTGTTGTTGAAAGGAGTTCGGTTTGGAACTTTGTATAAGCTAGAAGGAAGCACTATTAGTGATGGGTGTAATTGTTGGCACAGGGGTAGACCCAGGGTTCATCTCTAAGAGCGCACCAACAAGCCCTAGCTACTGGCCCTTTCGAAAACACCTACGAGGCAGATGCAGTCTCACGCGAAGCAGCTATGTGGGGGTTGCAGGACAGAGATGTCTACAACCAGAAGGAATGTAAAGTGGGTTCAAAGTGATCGACACACAACAATCTAGTATTCTTTATCTTCCTAGGATCTACTGTGCAAGATATATCTATATGATCTAACACTGTAATGCAATAGCAGTATACCAATAACAAAAAACAGAACATCAATCACACTTACAACGCAAGATATACGTGGTTCACCCTCTCTCTAGGGCTACGTCCACAGAACTGTGCTTTATAATGTATTAAGATGAAGCATACAGTTCTTGTCTGCGCTCTCAGCTAGCAAATCTTCTTTATTTTCCACTTTGTCTCTCCCCTTCCGGCGCACCCAGCTACAGGACTTGACCTTCGCACCCAACTGAAGATATTACAATACCAGAAGGCTCTCACACTTAGCTCTTCTCTCTCACACAACAATAATCACTCATGTCAATACTACCACTAGATCGAACCTCCTTCCCTCATGTAGGTTCTTATTTATACATTACAATATCTCACCGACATCCTTAGGTCGAAACCTAGGTGTCAAAACCCTAAATACCAAAACCCTAGGTGTCTAAAACCCTAGGTCAACTTGACCCACGTTTTCAAGGCTTCGCCAGCCTGTCCTTAATTCCTTCTCACGCGGTGCTCCAAAGCATCCAACGATGGATTTTTCCGGTTGCTGAGTTTTCGATGATCCTTCTTTCTTGTTGATCTGTCATCCTCAATTTCCTCGTTCAACGGATTTCTTCCTTTTACTTCGCTCCGTCTTTTGCTCACTTCGACCTAGTAACAGTCACTGTGTCTTCCGCGTAGTTCACATTTTGCCTTTTCTTCCTTGATCTTCATTTATTTCCATAACCAAGGGCCAACATGCTCCCAACACTCACATGTGACTCATCCTGAGGCACTTCAGATCTGACCTTTCTATTTTACTTCGACTTCAGACTCCGCAGTGCAGCCTTTGCTTTCTGCTCTATGCCTCGTCTCCTTCCTACCTTGTGTAGACTGTATTTTTTGTGTCTGGTACCCAGTTTCAACTGCACTTGGTACCTAGACCCTTTTCCTTATGCTTTTACTTAGAGTCGTGGGTCAGCGGGTTGTCATAATACAATTTCAACCGGATCCCATTCACTAATCCTTCCTTTCATTCTCCCTTCAAAGTCTTCAACTACGTAGCTCCTCCTTCTGTAACATAGGCGATCTCATATGGCCCGATCCAATGCATTCTGACCTTCCCAGGATATTTTATGAACTTACCATCATATACCAGTACTAGATCACCTTGTTTAAATGCCTTCTTCTTTATGTCCCTGTCATGATAGGCCTTCTCTCTTTCCTTCTGTACTTGTTGATGGAATCCTGCAATAAATTTGTCCTCTTTGAGTTCGACCAACTGTGTAAGCCTCTCTTGAATAGTGCCAGCATCATCCATGTCTATAAAGGCAACAATTATTAGGCTTGGTAACAAATATTCCATTGGGACAATGGATTCAAGACCATACACCAACTTAAAAGAGGTCTACATTGTTAATTTTTTGCAAGTGGTTCTATAGGCCCATAGTACTGTTGGTACTCTTAAATCCCAGTCATCCCTGTTCACACTGCAAATCTTCGTCAGCGTTGTCTCCAAGATATTGTTGAATGATTCCCCTATCCCATTTGCTTGTGGATGGTAAGCCATGCTCTTCTGGTGATGGACTGCAAATTCCTCAGTCAAGGCTTCAACAGTCTTATTTATGAAATGTGTGCCTTGATCACTCATAAGGATCTTTGGGCAGCCAAACCTGGTGTTGATGTCATCAAATATTGAGCGCGTAGCTATATTTGCACTACAATCCTTAACGGTGAGATATTTTAATGTATAAATAAGAACCTACATGAAGGAAGAAGGTTCGATCTAGTGGTACTATTGACATGAGTGATTATTGTTGTGTGAGAGAGAAGAGCTAAGTGTGAGATCCTTCTGGTATTGTAAGATCTTCAACTAGGTGTGAAGGTCAAGTCCTACAACTGGGTGTGTCAGAAGGGGGGAGACAGAGTGGAGAAGAAAGAAGATCTACTAGCTGAGAGCGCAGACAAGAACTGTATCCTTCATCTTAATACATTATAAAGCACAGTTATATGGATGTAGCCCTAGAGAGAGGGTGAACCACGTATATCTTGCATTGTATGTGTGATTGATGTTCTATTCTTTGTTATTGGTATAATTCTATTGCATTATTGTGCTAGATCTGATAGATATATCTTTCGCAGTAGATCCTAGGAAGATAAAGAATACTAGATTGTTGTGTGTCGATCACTTTGAACCCACTTTACATTCCTTCTGGTTGTAGACAGCTCTATCCTGCAACCCCCACATAGTTGCTTCAGGTGAGACTGCATCTACCTTGCAGGTGTTGCCGAAAGGGCCAGTAGCTAGGGCTTGTTGGTGCACTCTTGGAGCTAAACCTTGGGTCTACCCCTGTGCCAACAAATGGTTTTGTTATCGGGACTGAAACTATGATTGTTGGGAACTGAGGAAGAAGAAGCTTTGTGCAAAGATCCGACCTGAAATTTTGAAAGCTCTGTGCGTAGATCTGTTGCTCTAGTGCGCAGTACTCTACTTAGTTTGACAAGATCTGTGCTAAGGAAAAGAAGTCTGATCTGAAGAAACGAGGTAAGATCTGAAAGCTTTGTGCTCTGAGAAAAGTAAAAGTGAGACTTTTTTATTAAAAGAGGTAAGATCTGAAATCTTTGTGCTCTATAGAAGTAAGATAAGCAGAAATTTTTGTTTCAACAGTATGGATCTAGGTATGTTTGATAGATTCTATCCTAGCTTGAAAACTAGGGTATTAATAGATGAAAGAAGATTTGATATGAGTAGATCTGATAAGAATAGTGAAAAATATGCTATACCTATGCATAGAAAGAATGTTTGGACTAATAAGTGTATGCAGGATCCTAGAAATAAATGTTTGCAGGTTTGCTACCATGATCCTAGCACACAGTACACGAAAGGTTGGGAATAATTTAAAATAAAGAGAGGATTAACCCTCTGTTACAATTGCAGAAGACCGAGACATCTCGCTAAGGAATGCCCTGGGAGAAGACCCAATTGTCTTTGTTGGAAAGCTATGGACCATGAAGTATTGGACTATCCTAGAATGATTGTTAAGCTTGAAGAAATGAACATGAGACAAGAAAACCCTAGGGCAGATCCAGAAACTAAGATTATGACAGAATCCCAGGAAGAATCAGAGAAAGTATTTCTACAGATGAAAGAAACCCTGAATGACCACCGACATGTTAGACTATCAGAGATCTTCAAAGAAAAAGAATGCCTTGAAGCAAGAATAGGAGACTTAGACATTGATTGTGTTCTAGATGAGGAAACATAGGTGAATATCATGACAGAGAGAACTTGGGAAGCTATAGGGAGGCCTACTATGATTCCTTCATTAGGAGGAATAGGACTATTCAAAGGAAAGTTGATAAACCTATGTGGAAAGCTCACCCGAATACCTATCAATTTCAATGGAACTTCAACAGATGAAGATTTTCAGATTATTAAATTTATTGAGAACAGTGCCCCATTTACCATGCTACTAGGAAAACCTCAGATTGAAAGATATCAGGCCAAAAGGCAAGAAGAAGAAGAAGTTTTAGAACAACAGAAGCAAGAGTTAAAAAATTTCATGACTAGAAGGATCGCACACTTGATTGAAGAACAAAAGAACAAATCGAAGCTATTTAGCACCAGAGACCTAGATGACAAAGTTGCAAGAACACTAAAAAACCCACAGAAGATTGAAGTACCTATTCCAGATAAAGAAGAAGGATCACCCTCAAATATTTGGAAAGAATCTCAACAACGCGGAGTAACTATGCCAAAAGAAGATAAGAATCAGAACGGAAAAAGGTATACCGAGATGAAGCTTACTAAGAAGAAGGCTAGAAAGCTAAGTAAGAAGAGAGCTAAGATCAAAAAGTTGCAGAAGGTTACAGAGGGAACCTCACAGAAGGAAAATTTGCAAAATTGGAGCTTCGCCGGGATATTAGAACAGCGACACATGGAACTTCGCCATGGCGAAGCAATATAGTCGTTGGGGACATTATAACCATTAGACCAATGCTTCGAACGGGTATAAATACATTTATGGACAGGCAGCTCGCCATCTGACTGTTAGGACCACGCCATAACAAACAGAATAGAGTTAATGAAGGCTTCATACCCGTTGCAAGTGAATTGTTGCTGAGTTACGTATTTATCCCATCGCGCCATGCGCTAAGAACACTTTTGCCAACTGAGAGTTTGAGCCTGCAGACTAAGTTGATTTTATACAGTGATCATTGCACTCTTGATGTCTATTCTATTACAGTGTCTAATTTACTCCCCGAACCTGAGATTGTTAACCCTGAGTGTGTATGTCGGACGAGTTGAGCGCTGTAGAGGAAGTTGTTGAAGAATTTATGATCAACCTCATGACTGAAAGAGTCATGTCGATGTCTACAAGTGTACAAGCATCATCGACTAGAGGACTACTAGCCTCTCTGTCCACTGCTCACGGAGCCGAACCATCCCGACCATCAGATGAAAAGTGAACCAAGCACATGGATGATCTAGCGAATGCCAAATTGATCCCGACTATATTACCTGCCTATATTCCACCTTTGAGCAGTGCAGTAAATCGATATAGTGTACCTAGAGATTTTGACTATGCCTTGGTCATTACATACCTCTCGAAGGGGATCCGCGCAGTTCAAGCAAAATAAGATAAGATTGCAGCGTTAAAGTTCAACGACTTTAACCTCAGAGATCACAAAGTCTATAACATGCTCGCCCCACATAATTACCTAACCAGAACTAAGGGGAAGAATTCGAAGATAATCCCCCAGTCATGGACTATGAACCTTGCGCAGTCCACCCTGTTGAATGTCATGAAGATTCCCCAACTTGGTAGACACCAGGAAGTCAATGCCTTTGTCAAGCTATTGATTTCTTGTTACCACGGCGGTTATTTGTGGCTAAACCATTGTATAATAGTTGATCCGATGCTAATCAATTGGATCACAGGGTTGAATATGCAGGGACCTGATCCACAAGAGTTTTACCCTGGAAAAGCCATGGATCGCGCTCTAGCACAGAAGATCAAGGACACTTATGGCGATGTCGAGAAGGGAACGTGAGGCTACAAGGTATCTTCTATCCAGAGTGGCGCAGTGCGCCTCACCTGTTAATTGATTGCAGGGAAGTTAGTAAGAAAGAACCAACCTACCCAAGTCACCAGTTTTGTAGTCGATCTCGTAGGGAAGTGAGCGGAAGACCTTCAGATGAACTAGGCGAAGTACCTGGTGAACCAGTTGGAACTCGACTGCAGAGAAGCATAGGATCAAGGATATGAATTTCATTTTAGTTGGCTCTTGATCCTTATAAATTTTATTACCTGGGAGATGCCGGAAGGTGCGACCTTCCCGAACATCGAGCCTTTTGAACCACTAGCCGCGAAGTTCAGTACACTGTGGTATTCAAGTGATATGAATAAACAGTGGCAGTCAAATGTTGTTTTTCATATCTACTATAATCAGCTGAAGATAGCCATACAGTCTGAGCCTCGCATGACTCTTAACACTCTACACTGGTTCAGGCCTTTGATTTACATTTTATTTACATCACAGTGCGCACCAACGAACACAAGCAACAACTTCAATCCTACTATAAGTTGACGGAGGAGGACTTGGAGGAGATAACTAAGTACTGGTCAGCAGACCTCCTTATTCTAGCAGACCCTGCGGAGATATCTAACATCGACAGCCCAGAAACAACATAGGATACACCTGGACCTAGCAGGACAAATAAGACTAAAGAGGTCCAAGGATTAGACAATGCATCCGTAAAGACTGTTTCCATATCACCAGAGCAAGGAGGTGATGACAAAGAAGTTGAACAGAAGCAAGGAGACAAGGTTGATCCCCTGAAGAAGTGGAAAGGTTCACCTCTGAATCCTTCCTCCCAAAAGAAATTGAAGGCCACCATGACCAAGATGCAGACTGTCCTCACCTCCAATGACTTCAACTGCCTCATAGCAGCCTTGCAATATGCTTCACCGAAAATAGAAAAAAAACAAGAAGCAAAGCAAGAGGATATGTATGATCGAACTCAGACTGAACTCCGAGGGGTACAGCAGGCCCTACAGTCCAGTCGCACAGTCTCCACTGCATTGGAAGAACCAAAATTGGGATATGAGCTAGCTCAACTCCACCGCCTAGCCGATACAGTCGAAGATTGCCTTCGACGAGCACAGGAAGAAACAGAGCAAGCCACCCAATCTTTGACACGAGTACAAGGAGTACTCGTAGATCAATGCAGTGCTACAAAATAGGAAAACCTTTCTCTCCAAGTGAAGTTTGATGAAGAAAAAGCACATCTACAGCAAGAAAAGGAATAGTTGCTCGCGGAGCAACTCGAAGTAAAAGAAGAGGTCAACAGAGCACTTCACTCTATGACAGTCTTAGAAATCAAGGTAGAAGACCGAGTTACACAGCAGGTGGACCAACTCACAAAAGCAATCCAATAGCTACAACAACACATAGCAGATTTGGAGCTACGCACTGTACCTCAGACCCCACAAGATGTAAGAGACCAAAGAGAAGCAATCGCCTGAAGCACAGTTGAAAAGCTAAAGGCTCTTAACCCGGAATGTAAGCAAATCATTGATCATAGTGCCTAGACCTATGAACAACTCACAAAGAATCCAGAATTGAAGGCACTAGAGTCGCAACTCCAAGAGGCAAAGTATCAAGATGAAAAGATACATGCGCAATTGAAGCCCCTGTCAACTGTGGAGAGAATGAAGCACTCCCAAGAGAAATGCACTGCACATGATCCAGGTCGATATCGGTGGCCACCCACCTTCTCCAGCTGGCCCAAAACATGTTTCTGGCAATTTTGGTAATTTACTATTTTTAGCAGTTTTTAACTTCATGGGCCATTTTGAGGCCCTAAACGACGTTTTTTGAGAACACGGGGAGCAACATGGATCGTATATCAATGTTTCTCACCCAAAAGTTGTTGTTCTCGGATAAATCTTTCCAATGAGCTATTGAGCGCCCCAAACGAAGATCGTATGCAAAAGTTACGCCCCTGGGAAGTTGACGTATCAACTACCCCCATTGGGGCCCACAAACCTTTTGGCTTTGGATTTTGCATATGTTAAAAAGGGCCCTTAGAGCCTCATTGTAATCATCATCTTCTCACGGATGCGTGTAGACATCACATATCTTCTCAGAGATAAGTTACCACCATTCTAGCGAGTCTTTCACTCTGTATTTTACAGTCTTTGTACATTTATTTCATTAATAGAAATCGTGTATTACTGTATATATGTGTTTATGGTTGCATCTATGATACATTTCTATTATATTGTTGGATATCCATGATATCTCTGTGCATTTCTTTATTATATCTTCGCTCTCATTTCGTGCCGAAAATAATCCGGATCAGTGGTATCAGCGCAGGCTGCTCTTGATCGTTTTCAGTGCATGTCCCTGACGAGGTATGAGTATACCAAGTTGGGTTTCAATCTTGTCTCTCTTGAGGACAATCGCTCTCGCACACCCAAGAAACCCTCAATGGTGGAAGAAAATAAAAACAATGGAGCAGACAATCCTATCAGTTTGTTGCTTGAGCAAGCTCTCACGCGACAGAGGGACGAAATGATGGAGAATTTTTCCCACATCCTTCAATGCCTCCCGATAGCATCAGGTGCATCTTC
>JASDQU010010489.1:103270-119535 GCA_032191745.1 Picea mariana | reverse complement strand
TTATCTTTAGGTGTCTCTTCCATGTGAGCTGCAAATATTTGACACCCTTTTCTGCAACATTTCTTCAGCTGCAATGCTAAAATTTATTTGATGGTTACTGCCCTAGGAATTCCCTGCACTTTCCTTAGGCTCTCTTCCTCATCTAAGCAAGTAAATTCCTTGTTATGACATTCTAGCATAGCATGATGTTGATCCAACCAATCCATCCCAATTAGATAGTCATGGGAACCTAAAGGCAGGATGTTCAAATTTGCTCTGGTGTTTAGTCCATTCATGTCCATAAGAAATGACTTAACCATCTCATTAACTTTTCTTTTGGCTTTGGTAGCCATCTGCACTAACCAAGATTTTTCATGCTTGCTTCTTGGCAAATGAAAACTTTCCACCATATTAGGATCTATATAACTATGACTAGCTCCTGAATCCATTAAAATAACAATGGTTTGGTTGTTGATCATACCTTCCACTTCAATCATATGTGATTAATACTCTGCTTTCTTGTTGTCTAGGGCTTCATATATCCTTGGTACATTTCCACCCATGTCCTCCACTATTTCAGCTTGATGTACATTGTGAACAGTCCTCGCTTTTTCACCTCTGTGAGGACAATCTCTGAACATATGATATCCTTTACAACTCCAACATTGAATAGGTGGCTTCCTTGGCCTTTGACCCCCTCTCTCAATCGTTCTAGGTTCTCTATAAGTTGGATATACCTGAGTATTATTTCTAAAGAATGATGGCTTAGCTCCCTTCTTCGTCTGATCCATCTTGAATTTATTTTTGTCTTCCCAAGATTTTTGGAAAGTTGGCCTTGATTTTTATGATCATATAGGCATTTATCTCGCCTTACGGTCTCCTCCAATGTCTTGGGATCATCATACTATATTTTGTCACTGATGAATGATGACAATCCACTCAAATACCTCTGAATATTAATTGTCTCATCCTTGATGAAAGATACATACTTCAACAGTTCTAAAAACCTTCTTTCATATTCATCTATGGTCATACTCCCAAGCTTGAGTTCAAAGAAATCTTTCATTTTCTTGTCATAGTGTCTCTTAGTCAAGTATTTCTTCTCAAAATACTTCTTGAATTCCCTGAAAGTAACACTTTTCTCTTTAATGTGTTGCACCTGCACAAGTTGATCCCACCACATGGATGCCTTTCCCTTGAGTTGATAGATGGTAGTTCTACCTTCTACATGAAAAGAATAATTATGCAATTGAAAATACTTTCTCATGCCCAACAGCCATGTTTCTACATATTCATCCTTCTTGTGCTCACCATCAAATGTAGAAGGTTTGATTTTGTTCATTTCTCCTCATAGCTCATCCACCCCAGACCTCTTATGCTTCCTGACAGGGGATGGAATTGAGTTGTTGTGTGCCCTCTTATAAGAATGTCTCGGAGAGTGATGGTGATGTCTGCTAACACTTCTTGTTCTTCTTTTCTTGTCATGAGACCTGTGACTTTCTGATTTGCTTGGGCCACTCTCCTTATCCAATTTATTTTCTATTTTGTTCAAGATTTGCATTAACTTCATGTTGAAGTCCTCTTGTTTCTCCTTGGCTCTCGTAAGCCTTTCATTATCATATTTATGGCTTTGGACATCCTTCTGTAAATTTTTAATGGTCTCTACCATATTCATGTTTTCATCCCTTCCTTCTCCATGTCCATTGGAGTTTGTTCCTTCAATGCCCAAATCGACGTCCATCCCTTTGATATCATCTTCCTGGTTGTAATTCCTCTGTGAATATTCCATTTCTCTAGACTCTGTGATGATTCTGATCTGATCTAGTTGTTGTTAACTCTGCAAAATGTGTAGCCAACAAAACTTTGTCAGCTTAACTGACTCAACAATTTCCTGAAAAATATGAACCATTATGGTTCAATAATATATCAGAATTATTTCTTCTAATTTCACAAAAAGTTGAATGCCCAGATCAATATTTTGGGTGAATAATTATATTCTACTGTCCAATACCTTTCCAACGCCTACTCCCATGCTCAATTTTGAGTCTTGAGCAGAAAGTTATGGTTATTTGAAAATTGTCCATTAATCTTTTTGTTTACACTTCAACTTGGCGCAACTCTGTATTGAAATTATATATTTTTGCACCTACTCCATTGGAATTTTCATAGGATCTCAATTAGGTTTCCTCATATACATATTCTGGACACTCTGTCCAAGTTTCACCTTTTTCTAGGTTTCGGGCTGCTAGTTACAACCTGCTGAACTTCTAAGCCAATTCATGTTTTTGGTCTGGAATGCTACAGGTACCTTCATTGCCATATTAAACATTTTTAACATGCCTAGAAATTTAATTCATCTCTGGGGCTGTCTTCTATGGTTCAATAGATTTTCATTTACTGCTCTTGCGCCTCAATCTAATTCCAGAGTAGAAAGTTATGGCTCTTTGAAATTAGTTGGGTCTTAAAATTTACCCTCCACTGTTTGTGTTGTAACTTTCTCATAAGAGATTTGTTTAACGAACGGTTTACACTGTGGTACACACCGTTCTTGTGGTTTTTGGGTAGCTAAAAATGCTCTTAAGGGTCTCAAAAATGTGCTACCAAAAGATGTCATTCAAACAGTATAAAATGTCATGGAATTTCACTGGTTTTGCGTTTTTGTTCACCATCAAAACAACTTTGCACGTACAATTTTCAACCTATACACCCATATTTAGCATGCGCAGTAAAACCAAAACATAAATCATTCTACGCGCACCTATAATCATTGTGCATCACATCTCTGGCACGCACTACTTTTGTATCACGCACCAATATTCATCGCACTAAATTTTGGTTCTTGCACTATTACCTGTAACGCGCCATTTTTGTATCGTGCATTGATATTCCATGCCAAATTTTAGTATGCCCCCATCGCGCACCAATACTCTATGCGCATCGTTAACTAAATTGTCACACGACAACATGTACCCACATTGCACGCACACCAACAAAGTTTCTTTGCGCTCTTTCAATATTGCGCACACCACGCGCGCCATTATTATGTGTGTGCACACCGCGTGCACATTATTATGCGTATGCACACCGCGCAATGCTAAATTTAGCGCGTGCACCTGCACACCAACATTTTTCCATGCGCACACCTGCACACCAACATTTTTCCGTGCGATGCCAAAATCTAGTGCGCGCACCCGCACACCAACATTTTTCTGCGCGGCGCCAAAATTTAGCGCGCACAACCGCACACCAACATTTTTCAATGTGGTGCCAAAATTTAGCGCGTGCACCAACACGCCAATATTTTACATATCAAAAGTTTTTTACTACGCATTATGCATTTTTAGTGCGCCCACCTGTGCACATTCATTTTTATGTGTGTTAATTCCTCGTGAATTCCACTGCAGAAATTAGGGCTTTTGATTAATGTTTTTCCCAATTTCTTCCATAGACATTATGCGACTATGAAATTTGTTCAATTTCACCTAGATAACTCCAATTCAACCTCTGCAACAACAAATCGTTGTGGTTTGACATTTCTGGAACGAATTTTTCCCAAACTCAAGTCTCGAATTGAGAATTTGAATTACTAATCTCGCTCCAACTATCATGGCTTCATTGTAACTTCAAATTTGACCAATTCCAGGTCTGAATCTGCTAGAACAAATATTAAATCAAGAATATCTCACAAAATGGACAAATTTCTCAATTTTCCCATGAATTTAACATCATAAATTGGGGCTTTTTCCCAATTCCGCACAATTTTTGTTACTTTTTACCGTAGACGTTCTACAACTCTAAATTTGGCCACTTCGAAATTCCTCTGTGAAATTTTCACTTCAACTCAACTTGCTCGGCCCATCTAGGCTTAGTGTTAAAAACTGAAGCTTTGATACCATATTGTAACATTTCCGACAACCCATGCCAGGCCATGCTATTCTAGAAAACGATTTTGTTCTCTACTCAACATATTGTAACATACCTAGCATCCAACTGAGCTATGCCACATAAATTTTTCGAACTGCATGCAATTAAAACATATACATACAGAACTCTTGCGGAAATTTATATATAAAACGTAAACAAACAAGTATGTTTTGTAAATGCATGGATTCATACTGAAATAACAGTAAACGTATACATGCAGCATATAAAGACAATACCCATAAATATAAAGACAGTTGTAAACCACACATGATAAACCCATAAAAATAAACACGTAAATAATATTGCAACATGTAAATTTATCACATAGTTGACACTTATCTTGGTAATAATATCACCAACTGCGTCCAGACCTTCCACGAACCTCCCAGCCTTAGACCACACTGCTCATAACTCTCAGCAGTGGGTCACCCCCGAGATGGGACTAAACTCCACTTGGGTAAAGAAATTCCTATCCAGGATAATGGTTCATAGACAACAGGAAAGACTCTGTCATAGGTGCCAACTTAAACTAACAGCCTATAGTCCCTCGTTCCCCACATGCCTATCCCACCCCAGGAAGTGTGACCCTTCTCTACTCAACGGTCCTTCGGCTACACCACTTCCTTTATGGGCTTCAACAACAAGCCGGACAGGAAGTCTCAAAGCCCTGTAGTTACAATTTAGCACCTTCAAGAAATCAATTCCCAACAATTCTCTCACCCAGAGAGAAATTTCTCATGGACCTGACAATCCACCTCTTTAATATCCCACAGGCCTAACAACCCACTTCTTCAGTCCAGCTCCCAAGCTAACCAGCTACACAAACAGGTATGGCTATGGATACAGGTTCAGGTACAGTGACATGAAGGTATGGAGGATAGCTCCATGAGTGTGTAAATGATGATGGAGTAATTGACTGAATGATGGAAGGAGTGATGGGAAATGAACTAAGTCCAAACTATATGTATGCATGTCCCCAACTTGACACTTGTCATGTTGGGAGCTACTTTGGCCCACTTGTCCCCATCTTTAGAATTTAGGATAAAATAATTTTCCATACTTTATTATTTAAGGAATATTAATATAATATTCCTTTTTGGCTTAAGCTCCCTAGATTATCCCTTTTCCTTAAATTTTAGCCCCCCCTTTCCCTAACTAGTGGAGTTTAGTCCCTCATACTCTTTTATCGTGGTCGGTCTGCGTGCAGTGATGTATTTTTATATTAATGATGAGACATATAAAAAAATAGGCTCACTGGACTTTAATATCTAGGCTCTCTAGCCTAATCATCACAAAACTAGCTCACCAACCTATGAAACACATCATATACACAAAGGCTCCCTGGCCTGAATATTGTGTGCACTTAAGATGTTGCATGCGGTACCTCGAATGTGCACACTTCATCATTTTACTGCGCAGTACATGCTCACACTATACCATGGATGGTACATACAAAAATGATGTCAAACAACTCACCAGCTTACGTACATTTGTATTTATATTTACAATTGGGTTCAGCCTAGGGATATTACAGACACACTACCAAGTCAAGCATCCAATTGATATGACCCCCGACGCACCTCTACCTAGTGGACCAGTCTATCAGCGCTCGTTGATCGAGAATGATGAAATCAAGCAGCATATCTGAGAGCTTCTTCAAAAGGGACACATCACACCCATATCCTCCCCTTGTAGAAGCCCGATTGTACTGATGCAAAAGAAGGATAGGACTTGACGACTCTGCATTGATTATAGAGCCTTAAACAAAATCACAGTCAAGAACCGCTACCCATTCCTAGGATTGATGACCTTCTTGACCAACTCAAGCGGGAAAAGTTCTTCAGCAAGATTGACCTGAATTATGGCTACCACCAGGTTCCCATCGAACCAACTGATGTATGGAAGACAGCCTTCAAGTCTAAAGAAGGTCTCTAGGAATGGCTAGTCATGCCCTTTGGCTTAACAAATGCACAAGCCACTTTCATGAGGTTGATGGATGATGTATTAAGGCCCTTCACCAACTCCTTTGTGGTAGTATATTTGGATGACATCCTCATCTTCGACAGAACGTGGGAGGAGCACATGCAGCATATTCAACAGGTTTTGAGCACTCTGCGGCAACACAAGATTTATGCCAACTTAGACAAATGCTCTTTTGGAATGAACAGGGTCCAGGAGATTTTGCAGAAATCCAATGCTAAGTACAAGCAGTGCCATGATCAACACAAGGTACCACACTAGTTTCAGGTTGGCGAAAAAGTTTGATTACATTTGTAGAAGCAGCCTCTCACCGGGCCCCATCGAAAGCTTCGCCCACTTCGTTATGGGCCTTACACTATCACCAAGACTGTGGGTAGCAATGTTTTCGAGCTCAACACTCCACCCTTTCTTGGTCTTCATCCAGTATTCAATGTGGACCTCCTTTGGCTATATTTTCCCCCATTATTGGATACCTCCGAGATCGCAGAACAACTGACACCAACAGAGCTCAACCCTGACTACATGGAACAAGCATCCATTGATCAGATAGTGGACACACAAGCCAAGGGCACTCGCCAACAACGTATCTAGCTTTATCAGGTTGTCAAGGCAGGGAAACTCCTACACCAAGGCAAGTGGCTCACCCAAGGCCAAATCCAGCAGAATTTTTCTCACCTGATGGGGTAACTCAATGCAATGGAGACCATTGCTTCCTAAAGGGGGAGGATTGCTCCAGGTAGATATTGGTGGGCACCCACCTATTCCAACTGGCTCCTCGTGTCTATTTTTTGTTCAAATCTGAAGCTTTACAATCTGAATTTGGAAAAACAAATTGGGTATTTGAATTTCTCTTGGAAAAATACCCAATCTCAAAAACAAAATCAGCCGAAATGGACTCCGAGAAGTAAAGTTATGAGCATTTTAAATTTAGCGATTTTTCAAAGTTTTTCCAGAAAAACCACGATTTTCTACAGTAATTTGTTGTTATATTTTTTGGGTTTTTTCATGACTGTTGTGGGACCGAAGAGTTCATGGGGTGCTCGGATGGATATTTCCTCTCAAACCCTCAAAGAAATTATTGAAGCATTCAAATCCCAATTGTATGACACATTGAATGACAAATTGGATGTCTTTGTAGATGGCCTCAATGATGGTTTTTGTAGTATTCAAGATTCATTGGATAGCATGCAAGAGAGATTTCGTATGGCGAACATCAGGGATAAATATAATCAAGAAATATATGCTTGGTATGATCTCATGGCCAATTGCGATGATTGGTATATGGATAGTTGTCATTTCTGGGATGACAATCACTTCCATATTTTATTTTATGACTCTACTCCACCTTTTGTAGAGAACATCAATGTCCCACATCAGGAGCTAGTTACCAGCATCCAACTTGCATATTTTACAATGGTATTGTTCTTTCCAGATTCATCTTTGATCATCTCCCACTATGTGGATGAATATTCTTATTGGGATCCACATGATAGGTGTCAGTATTGGGAGCATCATTTTCACTTGGTTATTGGGTGTCGATATCTTCCATGTGGGGTTAAGAAATTGGACATGAGACCCTGGTTTACAATGGCGGTTGGACTAATTCAGCATGGTGGCTTCCATTTCTCAATCGGACGTTGGTTCTCTAGTCTACTTCAGCATTACGGTCCACACTTATCCATGGGACCCTGGTATATGGTTCTACATCAAGCACTGAGGACAATGCTTTCATAAGGGGGATGGAATGTAAGGTAGATAGAGAGGTAGTGGGGGGGGGCAGAGGGCCCATAGTGATAATAGTGGAGGCCATTCAATGTAAGGTGGACTAGCTTCACTATGTTATTAAATAAGGCCCACTATGGTAGTTAGATATAATAAATGGGTAGTTAAATATAATAAATGTAAGAGGACTTCTTAGAAGGTTCTACTTCTAGAAGATTCCTCCTCTAGAATGTTCTTAGGTGATGGTAGCACTATATAAAGGGGTTCAAGCAATGTAATGGGATATGAAGAGAAGTATTGTATTTGGAGCGGTAGATCAATAGGAGGAAGCCCCCTCAAAGAGGCAAGTGAACAAGAGAGGATCCCTTCCATAATAAGATTCATTGTATGGTGTTGCCCTACCTCGAGGGTTTGATATAATAAAGTGGTGGTTTTCCATATTGTTTGATATATATTATATGGTGATTGTATTCAGATATCTTTGGTACTATTGTGGTATTTTGTATTCAGGAACTTAACAATTCCCTTCTTTGGCCAAGGAAAGTGCTATGATACCAATTGTTAAGTTCCTGAATACAAAATACCACAATAGTACCAAAGATATCTGAATACAATCACCATACAATATACATGAAACAATATGGAAAACCACCAGTTTATTATATCAAACCCTTGAGGTAGGGAAACACCATAAAATGGATCCTATTATGTAAGGGATCCTCTCCTGTTCACTTGCCTCTTTGAAGGGGTTTCCTCCTATTGAGCTACCACTCCAAATACAATACTTCTCTTCATATCCCATTACATTGCTTGAATGCCTTTATATAGTGCTACCATCACCTAAGAACATTATAGAGGAGGAATCTTCTAGAAGTAGAACCTTCTATGAAGTCCTCTTACATTTATTATATCTAACTACCATAGTGGGCCTTATTTAATAATATAGTGGACCTAGCCCACCTTACATTGAATGGCCTCCACTATTATCACTATGGGCCCTCTGTGCCCCCCCACTACCTCTCTACCTACCTTACACTCACCCAAGGCTAAATCCAGTAGAAGTTTCCTCACCTGATGGGAGAACTCAATGCAATCGATACCATTGCTTCCTAAGGGGGGAATATTGATCCAGGTGGATATTGGTGGCCACCCACCTATTCCAATTGTCTCCTCATGATCATTTTTTGTTTAGCACGTTCTTCTATACTGGTTTGTAATTGTGGGTTCTACACTTCTGGGGTTTTCTGAAGCCCCACACATCCTCCAAGTGGATACGGATGGCCTCTTGCCTAATCCAACTGGATTATTTTGTATGTTTTCATGTCAGCACATCTTCTTGTACTACAGGGTCGTTTTGGGGCCCTAAACGGTGTGTTTTTAGCTCACCACAGTCAAACTCTAAACGAAGTCAGATTTTGATGGCAGAATGTGTAGCTCTCTAAGAGACCTTTCGAATGGGCTATCACGTGCCTAAAACAGAGGTCGTGTGAAAACGTTACAACCCTTGGAAGTTGAGGTACCAAATTACACCAACTTACCCATAGGGCCCACATGACTTTTGGCATTTCACCTTCTAGGTTTAACTTTTCGTATGTCTAGGGTTTTGGCATTCATGAGTAATATCAAAAAGGCCTCTGGAGCCTCATTGTAATCCATTTTGCTCAGACAGATGCGCGTAGCAGCCACATCTCTTCTCAGAGATAGCTACCACCATTCGAGTAAGTGTTCAGTTCTGCAGTTTTACAGTTTCAACCCATTTCTTTATTTAATAGAAGATATTGTTCACTAGATATTTGTGTTATTCTTCATATCTCTGTGTTTATTGTATTCAATCTGTTAATCAGTAATTTCAGCTCCTAAATCTGGATCAGTGGTATCAGAGCAATCAGCTCTTCATTTGTTTTTCTTCGTGCAAGTCCCTGACAAGATTTGGGTACAAGAAGTTGGGACTCGAACCATTCAAGCCATTACAAGATCGGTCACACCGAGCCTGACAACAACCCATGGGGGACGAAAAGAAAGATGATGAAGCAGGCTATCCTATTAAAATGTTGCTCGAGGAATCCCTCGCGCGACAAAGGAATGAAATGATGGACAACTTCGCGCAGATCCTTCGACGACTGCCCACAGGAGAAGTATCTTCATCAAGCGGCCGTGCAACCCCCTTAAATGTACAGGTAAATCTTGATATTCCATTATTTGAAGGACTGATAGATGCAGATGTTGTAGATAAATGGTTGAATTTGCTTGAAGGATATTTTTCGGTCCACAATTTTTCCGATAGGGAAAAGATCACTTTTTCACTTTCTCAAGGTCGTTCCCTATGTTAAAGACTGGTGGGATACTTACTCTGAGCAAAGGGTCGTGGAGGAATCTACAATGTTTTTGGTGGCCCCTACATGGGATTCCTTTCGAGACTCCATTAAAGAATAGTACTACCCTATTGGAATCTACAAGGACCAGTACACCAGATGGACCACCCTACGTTAAGAAAGGGACCAGACAATACCAGATTTCACCAATATTGTCCATACCCTACGCACCAAATTAGGTATCAAATATTTTGAGTGTCATCTGGTGCTCAAATATCGTGGTTGTTTGCATAGATACATTAAAAAAAAATGGAGTTCTTGGACATTGCCTCGTTGGGCATGGCTTATAGATACGTTGTCAAGATCGAGCATAAATTTAAGCAGAAAAGGTGAGAGTTTGGATCTGCAAACCCCTCATAGTTGAAGCAGGGAAAAGGCAGCCCCAACCCACACAGCAAGGGACCAAGTCAATATGGTTGCCCTTAGGATAACCATTCCAAGCCGCAACACAAGAAGGGCAATGAGAAGACGAAGAATGACATGGGAAAATGGTGTGAGTACCATAAAATTCCTTAGCACAACACCGAAGAATGTTGCTCCAAGCATTCCCTCGTGGTCGAGCTAAAGGCTTCCAAGTCAGAGGTTAATTCTGATTCTGAGTCAAATCTGGAAGGAGAGAAGTGGATTATCAATGTTGAACCTAGTGCCACTATCACTACCACCAAACTTCGTCCAAGCGAACCAAAAGAAATAGAGGAAGGGGAACACCTTTTTCACTCGCAGATGTGGGTCAAGGGGGCTCCGCTTCATTTCATTGTCGATAGAAGTAGTAAGAAGAAACTGATTTCCGTAGAGTTCATCAAGCGGCTAGACCTACCAACGACACTGCAACTGCATCCCTACACCATCAGTTGGCTTCGCCAAGGAAGAGATCTCTGTGTCAGCCAATAGTTTCGTCTTCCCTATGTCATCAAGACTTTCAAAGATGAGGTACTTTTTGATATTGCTCCCATTGAAGTTTGTGATGTTCTTTTAGGAAAACCATATTTGTGGAAGCCTCATGTTGTGTATGATTCTAGACCCCGCAGTTTTATTATTACTTTGGGTAGACAATTGTATAGGATCCCATAGATAGCGCCACCTACTGTTATTTCTTTAATCTCTGCTAAGAAATATAGTAAGGTCATTTCACAGACTGGGAAGTTTTTCTTCTTTGTAATTCATGCTCACAGTAAGCAGAAGATCATCGCCACATCTGTGACCTCTACACAACGCCTCTCTTTTTAGCAGAAGGAAGTGGACGGGATCGTGGAAGAATACAAAGACATACGCTCATCACCTACAGGGGTACTGACACACTGCCAAGTCAAGCATCCAATTGATCTAACCCCGACGCACCTCTACCTAATGGACCAGTTTATCGATGCTTTTTGATGGAGAATTACAAAATCAAACGTCAGATCCAAGAGCTTCTTCAAAAGTGGCACATCAGACCCATCTCCTCCCCTTGTGGAAGCCCAATTGTACTGGTTTAGAATAAGGACGAGACTTTGTGACTCTGCATTGATTACAGAGCCTTAAACAAAATCACAGTCAGGAACCGCTACCCCATTTCAAGGATTCATGACCTTCTTGACCAAATCAATGGGGAAATTTTCTTCAGCAAGATTGACCTGAAGTCTGGCTACCACCAGGTTCCCATCAAACCAAATGATGTATGGAAGACAACCTTCAAGTGTAAATAAGGTCTCTACGAATGGCTAATCATGCCCTTTAGCTTAAAAAATGCACCAACCACTTTCATGAGGATGATGGATGATGTATTGAGACCCTTCACCAACTCCTTTGTGGTAGAATATTTGGATGGCATCCTCATCTTCAACAGAATGTGGGAGGAGCACATGTGGCATATTTAGCAAGTTTTGAGCACTCTGTGGAACCACAAGCTTTATGCCAACTTGGAAAAATTCTCTTTTTGAATGAACAAGGTCCAATACTTGGGCTACATTATTGATGAGCATGGGGTACATGTTGATCCAACTAAGATCCAATTCACACGTGACTGGCCAGCCCCGACAACACTAACCGAGCTTCAGAGATTTTTGGGACTAGCCAACTTCTACCGACAATTCATGTTAGGATTATCCCATATTGCATAGGCTTTCAACCAGGAGACCAAGGGCGGTGGTAGGTCCAAGTTAATGTGGGGGAAGGAGAATCAACAAGCATTCGATGATCTGAAGCATCGCTTGTGCTCAACTCCAGTACTCTCCTTGCCCGATCTGCAACAACCATTCGAGATTGAGACTGATGCATCTGACTATGCTATGGGCACAGTTCTCACTCAGCATGGGCATCCGGTGGCATACCATAGTGAGACACTCTCTGATATTGTCCGGAAATATCCCATCTATGACAAGGAAATGTATTCCATTGTACAAGTTTATCTTCAATGGAAATATTAAATTTTGGGGAAAGAGACGATCATACACACTAATCACAAGCCTTTGTAGTTCATACAAACACAAGGGAAATTACAGAACAATCACCATCAGAATTAGTCCACCTACCTACAGTAGTTCCATCTCAACATAAAGTATAAGACATGTATCTCCAATCTTGTTGTTGACTGCCTCAGTCGGCCTCTTGTGGCTACACTCACCACTATGCTCCATTCCTATGGACATGAAACATATGAGTGGCCCCAACTTTATCAGCAAGATCTAGACTTCGCCACCACCTATCAGCTCTTGGGTACAGACACAACTATCATTGATTTTCACATTCAGGATGGACTCTTATGTCACCTAGGCCATCTTTGTGTTCCTACAAGCGAGTGTGCAAAGATGATTTGGGAAGCCCAGTACAGTCGGATGGCGAGACATTTTGGCATGGAGAAAACTGTGTTTGTTCTTCATAAATATTTTTATTGGCCAAAACTTTGAGAGGATGTCAGCAAGTATATCAGATCTTACACTGCCTGTGCCATTGCCAAGCCATCCATCAAGAAGCAAGGCTTATACACCCCTCTTCCTATTCCCGAGAAGCCTTGGGAATCAATATCAATGGATTACATGTCTAGCTTGTCATCCACCAAGCAAGGAAATGACTATGTGTTTGTAGTCATTGATCAGTTTTTGAATATGGCCATCCTCACAGCCTGTAAGAAGAATGTCACAATGGCAGTTACTGCTAATATCTTCTTCGAACGAGTGTGGGTCCACATTGGGATACCACGGACCATCATCTCCGACCGAGACAATAGGTTCCTTAGCACCTTTTGGTCGAGTCTCTGGTCTCTATTGGACACTAAGCTCACAAAATCCACTGCTTTCCACCCTTAAACAGATGGCCAAACAGAGGTTGTCAATCGGATGATTGTGTACATCTTGCACATGTACAATTCTAAGCATCCACGTACATGGGACGAGAGTCTCCCATCTATTCAACACAGTTACAACAAGGCTCTCCATGGTTCCACCAGCCATATCCCATTTTAGGTGGGCCTGGGATTCCAACCCTTGGGACCCATTGATGTTGCACTTCCTCTTGATACCACACAGACAAATTCTTCCCCTGATCAGTTTGTGATCGACAAAGCCACAAGATTCATTGAGCGGATCCATCAAATCTGCAAACAGGTCCATAATATTTTGCAGAAATCCAATGCTAAGTACAAGTAGCGCCATGATCAACACAGGGCACCACACTAGTTTTAGGTTGGCGACAAAGTCTAATTACATTTGTAGGAGCCTCTTACCGGGCCCCATCATAAGCTTCGCCCACTTTGTTATGGGCCTTACACTATCACCAAGGTTGTGGGTAACAATTCTCTTGATCTCAACACTCCACCCTTCCTTGGTTTGCATCCAATATTCAATGTGGACCACCTTCGACCATATTTTCCCCCATTATTGGACACCTCCGAGATCGCAGAATAGCTGACACCAACAGAGCTCAAACCTAACTGCATGGAACAAGCATCCATTGATCAGATAGTGGAAACACAGGTCAAGGGCACTTGCCAGGAATGGATCCAGCTTTATCGGGTTGTCAAGGTAGGGCAACTCCTACACCAAGGCAAGTGGCTCACCCGGGGCCAAATCCATCAGAAATTTTTTCACCTGATGGGGGGACTCAATGCAATGGATGGTGGGTATGTGTTATATTATGTGACATGTGCCTCGAGAAACGTGTCACATATTTAGGTGTTTTTTCAACACATGGTTTTTTCCGATGGTTTTCTATTTCCGGTTAAAGAATTAGGGTTGTGGACTAATCTAGGTCATTGGGTTAGGGATTTGGATGCTGTTAGCTCCTATATGTATATTGTATTGTAAACAATGTAACACACATGAATGAATATAGAATATGATGGTTTTTCCAGATTGGGTTTCCAGGGAAAAAATCTTTGTGTAATGTTTGTATTTGTCATTGTATCTTTTCTATTCTTTTACTGAATATTTGTTTGCAGTAGATATTGTACAAGGTTAAAATCTACATTTGGTATCAGAGCTTTGTTGGCTTCACGGGGACACCTTTGTGGTCAAGGGTTTGGCTCGGTACTGTGATAAGCCTTGTTACAGTGGGAGATCTGCGGTATTGATTTTTCAGGTGAAAAGGAATGGCAAGCAATTCGAAAAAGGAGATCGAGAAGTTTAATTGAAAAAGTTTTGAGTTGTGGAAGCTCAAGATGGAAGATCTGTTAGTGGACAAAGATCAGTGGATCGCGGTAGATTCAGGTACTGCACCTACAGGAACTTCAGCACATGACTGGAAAAAGTTGGATCGAAAGGAAAAAGGCACAATCTGACTGTGTCTCTCCGATTTAGTATTATTGAATGTCTTGGAGGAAGCTACAACCAAGGATTTATGGGAAAAGTTGGGGAAGTTGTATTAGTCTAAGTCCCTGGTAAATAAACTATTCATGAGAAATAATTTGTATAACCTAAGGATGAGAGATGGAGACTCGGTGGCAGAGCATTTGAACGCCTTCAATACTGTGGTAAGTCAACTAGTATCTGTTGAGATTAAAATTTCAGATGAAGATAAATGTATTAGTTTAATGTGTTCTTTACCAGGCTCCTGGGATAGTCTAGTTGTGGCCATAATTAGTAATAAAACCACCTTGAAGTTTGATGAAGTGGTCTCATCCTTGTTGTCGAAGGAGATGAGACGGAAGAATATGGAAGGACAGAGCACAGTCGCATTATTTGAAAGAGGACGTTCCCAGAAAAGGAATAGATCTAATTTCTCAAGTGGGAGATATAAGTCTAAGGGTAGATCTAAATCTTCCAAAAATTTTGTAAGGGTATATTGAAGATGTGGAAAAGAAGGGCACTACAAGAAGCAGTGTAGATCCAAGGTTGATAAAAAGAAGGGATCTGAATAATCTCATTCTATAGAAGAAAAGACCTCCAAGGAAGAAGGAGAGGATGTTTACTTGGCTTCTTCAAGCACACATGCAGATCATGAAGCATGGTTGGTTGACTCTGGGGCATCTTTTCATATGACTCCCCACAGAGAATGGTTCTATGAATATGAAAGGTATGATTAAAATAATGTTTTCTTAGGTGATGATTCGACAACTAGAATCATAGGACGAGGAAAAGTCAAGTTGAGGCTCATATATGGAAGGATTAGAACACTACCTGGTGTTCTGCACATCCCAGGTTTGGCCAAAAATTTGACTTATGTAAGCAAAATGGACAATGTAGGGGTAAAAACAATATTTGAAAAGGAAACCTGCAGGATGGTTCGAGGAGAAATGGTGTTGTTGAAAGAAGTTCGGTTTGGAACTTTGTATAAGCTGGAAGGAAGCACTATTAGTGATGGGTGTAATTGTTGGGATAGGGGTAGACCCAGGGTTCATCTCTAAGAGCGCACCAACAAGCCCTAGCTACTAGCCCTTTCGAAAACACCTGCGAGGCAGATGCAGTCTCACCCAAAGCAACTATGTGGGGGTTGCAGGATGGAGATGTCTACAACCAGAAGGAATGTAAAGTGGGTTCAAAGTGATCAACACACAACAATCTAGTATTCTTTATCTTCCTAGGATCTACTGCGCAAGATATATCTATCAGATCTAACACAGTAATGCAATAGCAGTATACCAATAACAAAGAACAGAACATCAATCACACTTACAACGCAAGATATACGTGGTTCACCCTCTCTCTAGGGCTACGTCCACAGAACTGTGATTTATAATGTATTTAGGGCTACGTCCACAGAACTGTGCTTTATAATGTATTAACATGAAGCATACATTTCTTGTCTGCACTCTCATCTAGCAAATCTTCTTTCTTTTCCACTGTCTCTCCCCTTACGGCGCACCCAACTGCAGGA
>JASDQU010010489.1:76781-91635 GCA_032191745.1 Picea mariana | reverse complement strand
AAGGTTCATGATAGCCTTCAACAAGCTAAGAAATGCCACTTCTCCAGCAAGGCAAGCAGATCACCAAGATTTAGATTTAGCAATCGCTTTCCCCTTTCCCCCGGGAACTCAACACAATGGATAGCATTGCTTCCTAAGGAGGGAGGATTGATCCAGGTGGATATCGGTGGCCACCCACCTTCTCCAACTGGCCCAAAACATGTTTCTGGAAATTTTGGTAATTTACTATTTTTAGCAGTTTTCAACTTCCGGGGCCATTTTGAGGCCCTAAACAATGTTTTTTGAGAAAACAGGGAGCAACATGGATCATGGATCATGTTGCTCACCCAAAAGTTATATTTCTCGGATAGATCTTTCCAACAAGCTATCGAGCACCCCAAACGAAGATCGTATGCAAAATTTACGCCCCTCGGAAGTTGACGTATCAACTACCTCCATCGGAGCCCACAAACCTTTTGGCTTTTCATCTTCCGAGGTTAGGGTTTTGGATTTTACTTATGTTAAAAAAGGCCCTCAAAGCCCCATTGTAATCATCATCTTCTCACAAATTGCAATAGAAGTCACATCTCTTCTCAGAGATAAGTTGCCACCATTCTAGCGAGTCTTTCACTCCGTATTTTATAATCTCTGTACATTTATTTCATTAATAGAAATCATGTATTACTGTATATCTGTGTTTATGGTTGCATCTCTGATACATTTCTATTATATTGTTAGATATCCATGATATCTTTGTTCATTTCTTTATTATATCTCCGCTCTCATTTCGTGCCAAAAATAATCTGGATTAGCACAGCAGCAGATCCACACTATCCAGAGCAGAGTTATGGAAGTAACTCAGAGGCTCCAACCTATACAAGATAAGGCCTATCAATTGTTTACAGAGGTAGAAGGCCAAGGAGCAGAGCTAGAGCAAGTTGTCACTATAGTTTAACAACGTCTAGAGAGACCTATCAACGATGCATTCATCCAAGAGTTCATTGAACAGGAGGTCGTAGCACAGCAACAAGTCGAAGCAGCTCAAGGCATTCGAAGCAACACTAGTCAGACCAGAGTGACTCGGAACGAGTCACGGGTGAGTGTTGGGGGCTTGTTGTCCCTTGACCAAGTTTTGGGAGATCCTTGGTCAAGTTTGACCTATTTTGGGATTTCGATAGCCTGTCGAAGACGGAGCGCAAGACGAAGAAAAGATCATGGGATCTCGACCCCTTTTGGGTCATTTTGGGATTTGTTATTACGTAATAGGTATGGGATGTTGGCCCATGCGTTTACCCATGATTAGGCCTATTTTGTAGAGTATAAATAAGTAGCTAGGTGACATAAGTAGCCTGCCTGATAAGCTAAGTGCTAAGTGCAAGTATGGTTTGTAGATGCTCTGTGCATATTGTGAGGAACTTGTAGAGCTAAGTGCAAGTGGTTGTAACTGACTGTGAAAGGCTTTGTGATTGACCTAGCTCGGGGAAGGAGGATTTGGCGAGGTGCATGCAGATCTCCTGTCCTATGCAGAGTAGGGTTTTTGTGGCTCTGTGCATGTAGATGACTGATTGAAGCTAATAAAGAAGAAGAGTTGGTGGACGTAGCCCCAGGGTGGGGGTGAACCACGTAAATACTGTGTTATTCTACTCTGTGCGATGTTTTGATGTGTTTATTTATTTACTTGCCAAGTGCTTTGATATAGATAGATAGATCTGTTTGTGTTTTGGGATTATGATGATCCTCGATGCTATATCTGACCTATGTGAACTTTCTTAGTGCTCGCATCTGCTAGATCTAATCTATTTCTTTATGCTAAGTGCTTAGATAAATTAGATCTAGATGAATGTTGTGATGCTTTGTTTTATCTGCGAAGTAGATATTGGTTAAATAATGATGAAATGACGGTGCTAAGTGCTCTATTAAGGATTATAATCACAGATCAGTGTCCCAGCTAAGGTTGCAGACACCTGAGTCCTGCAACAACCCCTGCCTCTACCTCGGGTGAGACTTCATCTGCTTCACAGGTGTTGTTGAAAGGGCCGATAGTTAGGGTTTTGTTGGTACGTTGTTGTAGCATTGAACCCTGGGTCTGCCCCTTTGCCAATAGTAATAGTTCCATTGTTCATGATATTGGAGTTGAAGAAGCAAAAACTCCTACAATATCTAGAGAAAACGTTATGCTGTGGCATCAAAGACTGGGGCATGTCGGAGAGAAGGGTCTTCGACTACTACACAGTAAAGGTATGGTTGAAGGTATGTCTAACTGTTCTCTAGATTTTTATTTCTATGAACATTGTCTATATGGGAAGCAGAATTAGGTAATATTCCCCTCTGGTGTAAAGAGGGCAGAAGGAATCTTACAACTAGTTCACAGTGATGTTTTTGGACATGTGTCAGTCCCATCATTGGGAAAATCTGTGTACTATGTCTCATTTATAGATGACTTCTCAAGGAATACTTGGATATATTTCCTCGCGAAGAAATTTGAAGTCTTTGACAGGTTTAAAGAGTTTAAGGCTCTTGTTGAGAATCAAACAGAGAAAAGGATTAAGGTGCCAAGAAAGATAATGGCGGAGAGTTCTGTGGGAATGAATTTGAAGAATTCTGTAAGAAGTGCGGTATAGCAAGGTAGAAGACTACTCCATATACACCTCAGCAGAATGGAGTTGCAAAAAGGATGAAGAGGACGCTAATGGAAAAATCAAGGTGCATGCTCAGTGGTGCTGGGCTAGGGCAAGAATTTTGGGTAGAGGCAGTAGATACTGCATGTTACCTGGTCAACAGATCACCCTCATCAGCATTGGATGACAAGACTCCACAAGAGGTATGGACTGGTAAGGAACCTTCTCTCACACATCTCAAGGTATTTGGTTGTGATGCATATGTTCATGTTCCAAAGGAAAACATGAGTAAGCTAGATAAGAAGGCCGAAAAGTGTACCTTTATTGGATACAAAGATGATCTCAAAGGCTATAAACTTTGGAACCCAGAAACTAAGAAGGTAGTGTATAGCCGAGATGTGGTATTTAGAGAAATGAAGGATGTTGTTAAACAGGAAGTCCTACCAAGTAAGTAAGAACCAGAGAAAATAGAGTTTGATTTAAAATATGATGAGTCAAACTCTACAGAAGAACAGGAATCAAAAGAAGAAGATCCTCGTACTCCAGTATTGAGGAGATTAGTTCGAGAAAGAAGGCTACCGGAAAGGTATACTCCATCTGATTTCCATTCAAATTTTGTTTTGTCTATTACTAATGATGATCCTAGAACTATCAGGGAGGCAGTGGATTCAGAGGATGCAAATCTCTAGAAAAGGGCCATGCATGAAGAAATGGCATATTTGGATAAGAATGAGGCTTGGGATCTAGTGGAGTTGCCAACTGGAAGAAATACCATTGGCAACAAATGGGTATTTAAAAAGAAGCTGAGTGCAGAAGGAAAAGTGGTGAAATACAAAGCTCGGTTAGTAGCAAAGGGTTATTCCTAAGTTGAGGGAATTGATTTTGGTGAGATTTTTCTCTTGTTGCCAAGTTAACCTCCATAAGATTTATGTTATCTTTTGCTGCTGCATTTGATTTTGAAATAGAACAAATGGATGTGAAGACAACATTCCTACATGGGGATCTGGAAGAATAAATCTATATGAAGCAACCAAAAGGTTATGATGTGAAGGGAAATAAGGAGCTGGTATGCAATCTGAAAAAGTCCATGTATGGTTTAAAACAATCACCAAGGATGTGGTATCAAAAATTTGATACTTATATGTTGGGNAAATCAGAAGAAGAAGATCCTTGTATTCTAGTATTGAGGAGATCAGTTCGAGAAATAAGGCTACCGGAAAGGTATACTCCATCTGATTTCCATTCAAATTTTGCTTTGTCTATTACTAATGATGATCCTAGAACTGTCAGGGAGGCAGTGGATTCAGAGGATGCAAATCTCTAGAAAAGGGCCATGAATGAAGAAATGGCATATCTGGATAAGAATGAGGCTTGGGATCTAGTGGAGTTGCCAATTGGAAGAAATACCATTGGCAACAAATGGGTATTTAAAAAGAAGCTGAGTGCAGAAGGAAAAGTGGAGAAATACAAAGCTCGGTTAGTAGCAAAGGGTTATTCCTAGGTTGAGGGAGTTGATTTTGGTGAGATTTTTCTCTTGTTGCCAAGTTAACCTCCATAAGATTTATGTTATCTTTTGCCGCTGCATTTGATTTTGAAATAGAACAAATGGATGTGAAGACAACATTCCTACATGGGGATCTGGAAGAAGAAATCTATGTGAAGCAACCAAAAGGTTATGATGTGAAGGGAAATAAGGAGTTGGTATGCAAGCTGAAAAAGTCCATGTATTGTTTAAAACAATCGCCAAGGATGTGGTATCAAAAATTTGATACTTATATGTTGGGACTTGGCTTCACAAGAAGCAAAGAGGATCAATGTGTGTATTTTAAATTAATTGGTGATCACTTGATTTATTTGGTATTGTATGTGGATGACATGTTGATGATGGGAAACAACAAGGAGATTATCCAGGATGTGAAAACTCAGTTGTCCTCTAAATTTGACATGAAGGATCTCGGTGCTTCAAATTTCATTTTGGTCATGGAAATTAAAAGAGATCGAAAAAGGAGGAAACTCTGGTTAAATCCGAGAAAACATGTCGAGACAATATTGCAGAGGTTTAATATGCAGGAATGTAAACTGGTCAAGGTTCGTATTCCTGTTGGTGTAAATTTATCTGCGAATCAATGTCCCAAGACACATGAAGAGGAGGAGGAAATGTCTCGTGTCCCATATGCGAGTGCAGTTGGAAGTTTGATGTATGCAATGGTCTATACTAGACCGAACATTGCACATACAGTGGGAGTTTTGAGCAGGTATATGTCAAAACCAGGGAAGGAGCATTGGATAGCAGTAAAAAGGGTTTTCAGGTATTTGTGTGGCACTACTAGCTATGTATTGTGCTACGAAGGAAGAACGAGATTATACAGAGTGGTGGATATACATGGCTTTGTGGATGTAGACTGGGTTGGAGATCTGGATCGTAGCAGATCTACAAGTGGGTATGTGTTTAACCTGTTTGGAGGAGCAATAAGTTAGATGAACAAAAGACAGGTTGTAGTGTTACTTTCAACTACAGAAGTTGAATACATGGCAGCCACTCATGCAAGTAAGGAAGCAGTATGGTTACAAAGATTGTGTTCAGGTATTGGGTTGGTACAACAAGCTGTAAGGATAGATTGTGACAGTCAGAGTGTAATTTTTCTAGTGAAGAACCCAACCCATCATTCAAAGACAAAGCATATTGATATTCAATATCACTTTGTGATAGACATGGCTGAAGAAAAGAAAGTATTGTTGATGAAGGTGGAAACTTTGAAGAATGTTGCAGATTCATTAACAAAATATGTGAGCACTGAGAAGTTCTCTTGGTGTAGAGGATCCATGGGAATCGATGCCCTATATTGTTGACTATGTAATCCTGTAACCCCCTGTATGCAAAGAAAACAACAAGTGGGAGAATGTTGGGTATGTGTTATATTATTTGCACGAGTAGTAGTATCAAGGCAAGGAAACTCCTACACCAAGGCAAGTGGCTCACCCGGGGCCAAATCTAGTAGAATCTTCCTCACTTAATGGGGGGACTCAACGCAATGGATGTTGGTTATGTGTTATATTCTTTGCCTCGAGAAACGTGTCATGTGCCTTGGGAAACGTGTCACATATTTAGGTGGTTTTTTGGCACATCGTTTTTGTCGATGGTTTTCTATTTCCAGTTAAGGAATTAGGGTTGTGGACTAATCCAGGTCATTGGGTTAGGGTTTTGGATGTCATTTGCTCCTATATGTATATTGTATTGTAAACAATGTAACACACATGAATGAATATAGAATATGTTGGTTTTCCCAGTTTGGGTTTCCAAGGGAAAAATCTCCGTGCAATGTTTGTATTTGTCATTGTATCTTTTCTGTTCTTTTACTAAATATATGTTTGTAGTAGATATTGTACAAGGTTAAAATCTACAATGGAGACCATTGCTTCCTAATGGGGGAGGATTGATCCAGGTGGATATTGGTGGCCACCCACCTATTCCAACTGGCTCCGCGTGTTCATTTTTTGTTCAACACATTCTTCTGTACTACTTTGTAATTGTGGGTTCTACACTACTGGGGCTATCTAAAGCCCCACAAATCCTCCAGGTGGATATGAGTGGCCTCTCGCCTAATCCAACTGGCTTATTTTATATGTTTTCATGTCAGGACATCTTGTTGTACTTCCGAGGTCGTTTTGGGGTCCTAAACGTTGTTTTTTTTTCTAGCAATAGTCAAATTGTAGATGGAGTCAGATTTTGATGGCGGAATGTGTATTTCTATGAAATACCTTTCCAATGGGTTATCACACACCTGAAACGGAGGTCATGTGAAAAATTTACGACCCTTGGAAGTTGAGGTACCAACTTACACCAACTTACCCATAGGGCCCACATGACTTTTGGTGTTTTGCCTTCCAGGGTTAGGTGTTTGGATATCTAGGGTTTTGGAATTCATGAGTAATATCAAAAATGCCTTTGGAGACTCATTGTAATCCATTCTACTCAAACAGATGCACGTATCAGCCACATCTCTTCTCAGAGATAGCTATGACCATTCGAGCAAGTGTTTAGTTCTACAATTTTACAGTTTCAACCCATTTCATTATTTAATAGAAGATATTGTTCACTGTATCTTTGTGTTATTCTTCATATCTCTGTGTTTATTATATTCAATCTGTTAATCAGTTCGTTTTGCTCCTAAATCCAAGTGTGCCCCTTCTCTGCTCAACAATCCTTGTGCTGTCCCACTTTCCTTCCAGGGCTTCAGCAACAGGCTGGACATGAAGTCTCAGAGCCATGTAACTAATTCCTAACGTACCAAGGAACGATTCCTAGCAAATCTATCACCTAGAGAGAATGCTCATGGGCCTAACAACCCGCCTCTTTGATATAAAATCTCTCACCTGGAGAATATGCTCATGGGATTGACAACCTGCCTCTTCAACAACAAATCTATCACCTAGAGAGAATGCTCACAGTCTTAACAACCCACCTCTTCAACAACAAAGATTCTGGTTACAATATGGAAACCCCTTTCCAAGCTTTCTCTTTAGATAAGGTAATGGTCGTTTCCCCCATTCAGATGGTCTGACCCCCTAGGAAAAAAAAGAGTGAATATCCCCAAAATACACTAAGGTTCAACCATATATTTGCATGGTCATAATTAGACACATGTCACCTTCAGAATTAGATTTAGCCACTTGGTGACTCCTTCCCATCCCCCAAGAATTTAGGATAAATAAATATCCACAATTATACTTTTCAAAAATATTAATAAAATATTGTCTTTGACTTAAGCCCTCATTTTCCCTTTTCGATGGAGTTTAGCCCCCCGTCTCTTTTTGTCTAATTGGTTTGCATGCAACGATTTGTTTTTATTAATAATTGAGTGTGATTTCATATTACAAGGATAGGCGCAGTGGATTTTTTACATTCTGGCTCACGACCCCAATAACCACACGCGGGCTCTCTAGCCTCAAATACATATACATACATATATATATAACTCGGTCTGATGCACACTTCAAGGTAATCTCTGTGCACTTACTCTGGTGCGCGCAACACTATGGAATGTGCACACCCTTCTCTTGATGCACAATCCCCACACACTTACTCAAGTACGTGCAATACTCTGGAATGTTCATGCTCTTTCTTTGGAAAAAAATCCTTACACACTCACTCATGTGCGTGCAAAATTGAACCAGCACTTGGTGTCAATATCTCACCATCCTAAATGTACATTTACAATTAGGGCTCGGATTAGGGACATTATATTACTTCACATATTATTGATAAGAAGAAAAGGTTTTGAATGTTACAAAGCATGTAGGTTCATTGTCATTATTGCTATACACTACTCTTCTTCACTAGCTACAAAGGAAAAAAAAGTATTATTTTTTTAATTGAATGTGTTTCCCTCTTTGTGGTATGCAAAAATTTATGGTTGTTTACCCATTAATGTTTCTACAACAAACATGAAAGTGGAATGGTAATGAATATATGTAGTAGACATGGCCACCATGGGAAAAGTGATAGGGTTGATTTGTAGAATCACATGATCCAAACCCGATTTTGTTAAAAGGGTCTATGTAATTTGGTTTATTAATTCGAAGTTATTGTAGACTTTGTGCAATTTTTCCCATGATGATTGGAACATCCCTCTCATTGTAAACTAAGGAGTAATGATACAATGGTCGTTGGAGAGTATCAATAAGAGTGTTGACACATCTAGAATTCATAGATAGCTTTGGTATATTAGTAAGACATAACCCAAAGAAATCCACCTTCTCATATACTTTGCTATGTATTCCAATAAAGATCAATATCCATCAATTAAGTCATTGAGAACAAAGAACTCACATAGCATATGTATCTAGCCACTAGCTTCAGAATATTTGTGAAGGATTAAAATTTATTGACATGATTGTTAATGTGTCTCCCATTAGTTTTCATGTGCAAGTTACAACCAAGAGAAGGTTTTGCAAGAAGGGAGAGAGGAGAGATCCTTGTGCATTCCAAAGGAATGGAGGCCTAGTGGATTTTGTGCAACAATCATATAATATTGAGACATAGATAAGAAATTGAATTCAACAGAAGCTAGATGTTGGTGAAGCGAGTGGGATATTGGTCCCTCATTTACGAATCATATGGTATCAGAGTAGTTGCATCCTTTATTGTGACAGTTGCAAAAACTTTGGATAGAATATTGTAGACCTCAACATAGGTAAAGAGAGAAGAGAAAAGTTGGAAGAATTAAAGGCTAGCAATACTCAGCTTCGAGGAGAGAATGAGAAGTTCAAGAAGCCGGTCCATATGTTCAACAAGAGGATGGAAAAGATGGAGAATCACCTTGAGACATCTACCAAATTGTTGCCATTATTAATGAAGAAGTTTGAAGAATGCCAAGAATCCCTCACAGTAGTCATGACGGATTGGGACAAGCATAGAGTGTAGCTGGTACAATTGGGATAAAATTTCATCCAGATGGATAGCTGCAAGTGGATAGGCTCATGCAGATGATGGCTCAGTTACAATAATAGTTGGCAAAGAAGGAGGAGCCATTGGCAAGGCTTCAAGAAGTTGTCCAAGAGCACCGAGAAGCAAGGACACTTTCCATCGCCACTGCAAAATCCAGCACCATGGCCGAGAGCCCTTTCATAAATTCACCTTCTATAGACAATTCGCAAGAGCAACTTGGTAAATTTTAAAAGCATACTAGAGGCACTGTTTATGAACTCTTGAGGCAAATGGGCTATGATGGACAAGGGCTAGGAAAGAGAAGACAAGACAAGGCATATTGAGCCCCATTGTAGCCATGCCATGGGTCAAGCATGAAGTCCTAGGATTTTATGCAAGAATAGAAAATCCCATGACCATGGAGACCATTTTTTTTAAACCTAAAACATGCCAGAGTTGGCTTGCTCATCATGAAAAGGAGTATCAAAAGTAGGTGAAGGTGGAAGCCCAGTACCACCAAAGACTTCTTGTGGCGGATTGAAGGAGGGTAGTGATGAGAATACAAGATCAATATACACCCACACTTAGAGAAAGCAACAAGAATACCATTCGTGGAAAGAATTAAGAGAAGACCAAGAGGAATTCATCAAACAAGACATTCCTTGCTTGTCACTGGTGCAAAAAGAGAGGCCATAACACTGCTAGTTGTTGGTATGCAGAGGCCTACTCATAATGTGGAAATAAAGGCCATAGTGATGCAGCCTATTGGGAGAAGCAAGCTACATACAAGGGAGAGAAGATATATCCTTGTGTAGTGCAAAGGAATAGAGGCCTATTGGCTTTTGTGCAGACATAGTTCTCCTTATAAGAATAAGACAAAGACAAGAAGTTGAATTCTACAGAGGATCCATGTTGGCGAAGTGAGTGCATTATAAGTCCCCCGTTTACAAATCATATATGCTTCTTCCGCATGTTTTGAATTTGATCCATTATTTATTCACCTTTGCAGTTGGTTTAAGCTCCATAGCAATTGAGTGTTTAGTTGAGTTTGTGTATCTTGAGCTTTCAACAGCTTCTCATTATCATCTCTACAACTTTACACTTCCATATTCAAAATTCTCATGGTTTGTACAAGATATAATGGCTCCACTCTATCTTTGTTTCAGTTAAACTCTATTTTCTCATTTCCCATACTGATATTTAGGCCTTTAACTTCTTCTTCATTATTGTAAGGTCCTTGTGCATCTTCCATGTTTCCTCTTCACTGCTACTCTTCAACTATGATGTTTTCTTATTCTTGTTGTAACATTGATTATGCAAAAAGTGTGCATACAAATAATTTTTTAGATACACCTCATTTCCATATCTGTAGCACTTTATTTTGATTTCTAGAAATTATGCACATTTTCAAACTTTTTTGTTAATCAAGGCTAGAGGTCCTTCTTTCTCTCAATTTCTGAAGAAGCTTGAAGAAATTATCTAGATTATGAGCCTTCATACATATTCCCCTTGACTTATATTTCCAATTATTGTACTCATGCTCCAATATGCGTTCATAGCCAAATGTTATAGCTCTCGTAACTCACCATTTTTACTAATTTTCTGCACATTTCTCACTAGTACAATCAAGCTCAAAKACCAACTTATGCAATTTGTAGAAGAAAATATGGAGAGAAACAAGAAAACTTTTGTACATGGTGTAGAAAATATTAATAATTGTCAGGACATGACAACATGTATGTTGTAAATTTGATGATCATATTGAATTCTGCATTGATCTGAAATTGTCGTCTTTGCCCTTCTTACACTTTCTCTAGACTTAGAGTTTTTAGCCAAAATGGTTATCTCTCAAACAAAGAAAAACTGGAAAAACTTCAATAAAACAAGCTTGTTTGGATTGTCAAGGAGATAAAATTTTGACTAGGATAGTTTTTCCAATTTAGTAGTCTTGGACCCCTTTTCCTCCACTTAAGATTCCAAAAATCACCAAAAAGTCTCCTAAAATAGTGGATTTTGGCTTGCTTTTTCATCTCCACTCCAAGCCCTTTGGAATTTGGCCAATTTATCCATTAGGTTTCTTCATGTATTCTCCTATTACTCATTTTCGAAATTTCATTAGCAATAGGGCCTCAGAGGATACCATCTTGTTATTTAAAAATCACTAATCTCCATTTTATGGAAAATTGGAGTTGAATTAGCCAATTATGCCCACTGGAACTTTTATAGTCCTCGACGTTGCAAACTTAATTCTTGAATTTTGCCTGATTCTAATCTTTCCTACTCCTGTTATAGCCAAAATAATATTTTGGCTCCAAACCTTTTTTTTAAATATAACTTTATTGTGTTGACGCTTCATCCTTACTGGCATGGCATAACACTTGACTACTAATGTGGTCGAGGAGTCCTATGCGTTATCTTTTAATATTGCCATTTCATCTCCCTTACCTGATTACCTACCATGTTAGTACTCTGTGGACCCCCTTTACTTTTTCCCCTCTTCACTTTATTATCTTTATCATTATTACTAATTAATTGTGGGTTGTGTGCACCCCTTTGTCCTTTTTCACCACTTGGCACGATCTTAAATGGAGATGTGATAGGCGGTCCCACTCTGTCCCTATTGTTGCATAAATAAAATTTCTCGTAGGGTTGACTATAACATAGCAAGTTTCAAAGAACAATGTTAATATTTCCCAAAAATAACCTATGATATTCTTTCAATAACTACTAAGTAGCTACAAGATGTCTTACTTATTTCAGATGAATGATTGGAAATGATCCTTGTCATTTTTTCCTTGCTCCAGTTGTTCTCGGTCCTACTTCAAATTCTAGACCAACTGTCCTTGCTCCTACTTTAACTAACTTAATCAAGTAAATTAGTTCCTTGATTAAATATTGGAAAGACATTAAATTCAACATGAACAACTCGAAATTTAGGGGAGGGAAAGAAGAGAGATATTCATTTTATTATCAAGAACAACAATACAAAGAAATTTACATGATTTTGCTACCAACACTGTCCATGAAGCCTCAATGATGCAAATGGGAAATGAACTTCGAGAGACAGGGGTTTCTTAGGAAATGTAGGTCATAAAAACCTCAGTAACATAATGGCTTGGTTGCTTGGGGCTAGATAGTTACTCTATCATAATACTAGTGTGTGTACCTTCTTCCTCCCTCCTTTGGATATCTTTCATACCATTTCAATATGGTTGAGACTATTTTTCTACGGATTTTAGGGAGTTATGGATTTAGTTTTCTTGTAAACCTCGCTAAGGAGTGTGTAATTTTTGCATTTTTTATACTTTTTGGCAGTTTAGAATGCACTCACACCTTTCATAAAGGAAAACGGTGAGTACTCACACCTTTACTAAGCAGAAGTAGCAAATGGATTTCCAAGAAGACAATGTGGCAGAGTTTTGGGAGAGCTAAAGCAACAAAAAAGGGAATATGAAGGGATAATGGCCAATCAAATGCATCTCAACTACTAAGATGGAAAAATATGTTATAACAAATGCCCCCTAATGTCTGAGGTCAAAAAGGGAGTTGATGGCTGAAATACATTATCATACAACAGAAAGAGTAGTTGAGTGGGACCAGGTAGAGTTCACCAAAATATGAATCGGGAAAGCACATGCAACATAAACCAAGGTATCATATTACTCTATTCTTGAGGTGAGGATACCCATGCTCGTATGTGGATAAGCATGGCCACCAAATCAAGTATATTGCAGATCCATGAAGTATATATAAAGAAATGATCATGGCCACAAAAAAGATACACGATGGATCCATGTTGAAACAAATCATGGCCACGAACAATACACAATGGATCTATGCATCAAAGTATATCAGGAGGATAACTAGAGCACTGAGTTAAACAAATTGATCCTCCAAAAGAACCAATGTCATATGGGTGAGTGGTATTGTCTTGCACAACTCAGGTAGTAGCATAAAGTGGAGATGTTACTATGGTCCAAGGTCTTCAATCATAACTCGTCAAAGGTATGAATCTGCACCATGTGAATAAATGTTTTGATGTCGAACATGGGAGAAAAAATTTGATTGTTGGTCATTGATGTATACCATTAACAAACGTGAGATAACCTATTGATAATGATAATGGGCATCAAGGTACCTAGTACATTTTAGAAAGTGTAAATAAATTTGTTGTCGTTAAAAAATTATAGAATCTATCAATTAGAGGACATTAGTGTATTCCCATTGTCAATAGCGAGGGATCCTATCATTGATGAGTACAAGCCCCGAGATACTATAAAGCTTGTATATCCCATTCCTAGAGAAAATGAGCTAGAGTCGATGGGAAGAGATCTACTGGAAGGAGGCAATTAGGCATCCCTCATCATTCAATATGAGCAAACATAAGGAGAAATAATTGGAAGGTATCGGACAAAAAAATAGAAGAATGCACCATCGAGTATGTCTCCTTCATGTGATAGATGGAATAACACACAGAAGAGATCCTTTGAGCAATGACCGATGATGAAAGTTGATGATAGAGGTAAGGATTTCCACCAATGATGAAAATGGAAACCAAGGTACATTACTAATACCAATATGTGAATAAAGGTCTTGTTGTTGAACACATGAGAAACCCCTTAGCGAGTGACCAATGATGATGTGTCATCTGTTGATCATAAGGTAACCTACCAATGATGAAAATAGGCCAAGGTGTTATAAATCTAGGTCAAACTCTCAGAGAAATGTGTCGTAGTTGATAAGAGATGACCCACCAATGAGAATTCAATGGGGACCTTCCACACTAGCATGAGTAGTGAACAAAGATATTGATAATACTTGAGAACAACTTGATAACCACAAAGGTTAACATGAAAATTCAGAGTCTAAGGAATGGCCAACATAGGATGAAACATTCCTTGAATATAAACATGACACAATAGTGACTTGGGAAACATTTGACACAAAGTGGAACAATGATATAAGTTTACGACGCAAGAGGCACCAACGAACTCTCAATAATGATTGGAAGAGTAACCAACCAGAGGAGTAATAAATCTCAAAAAATCAAGGTCTGGGTTCCTAAGATCATACTAAAACCCAACTTGCCGAGAAGATGACTCAAAACTTAGTGCTTTGTTCAATAGTGACCTGACTCAGGATAACTTCCAACAAAACAAATATCTTTATGAATTCCCCCCACCTCTTTTTTTTAATCATATTTGATTTTTTTGGTCTTTTTCATATTATTGAAGCCTAAAAAGAATAAAAGAATCCTAAAATACAGTGGAGGAAATGAGTGTCACAGGGCAAGAAAACTAGTTCCAAGCACATGGAGCATACCTATGCATAATATAGGGAGGACGTACAATATATGGACACTCTTAGCGATGTTTCCTCGAGGGATATGGTTTTGAGGTGTAGAGGAAACAAATGCAAAGGCAAGAAAATGAAGAGAATGTGTACGCAGTAAGTGTACGCAGTAAGTGTAGATTTTAACCTTGTACAATAAATTTCTGCAAACAGATTCTTAATAAAAAAATAAAATATACAATGGCACACACACACATTACACAAATATTTTACTCTGGAAACCCAAGTCGAGAAAACCAACAACCTGTCTAGAGCCACACCTCTAATCTTCTATTCATCACATATCTTCATTGTTTACAATACAATATATATATATATATATATATAGATAGATAGATAGATAGATAGATAGATAGATAGATAGATAGATAGATAGATATTGCAGCATCCAAAACCCCCCTAATCCATTGACCTGGATTAGTCAACAATCCTAATTCCTAAAACAGAATTAAAAAATCATTGACGAAAACCATGTGTC